>PVIH01001794.1:0-55034 GCA_004025045.1 Sigmodon hispidus
CTTCTATTTCAGCTTTTATTTCAGCTTTTATTTCAGCTTTTAGTTCCTGGCATGTTTCTTTCATAGATTTGTTCATCTCTTCCAATTTTTTGTTTGTATTTTCTTCTATTTCTTTAAGGCTTTTTTTCATATCTTCCTTGAGAGCTTCGATGATCATCAAAAAGGAATTTTTGGTGTTGCTTCCTTCTGTTTCCTCTTCTTCATTGCTCAGTTCAGGTCTTATATTTGTAAGATCGCCACTCTCTTCTGGAGCTACCATGTTTTCCTTTGTAGTATTATGTAATTTTTTGCACTGATGTTTGTCCATGGCTTCAGTGGTTCACGATCAGATGGGTCCTGGTCAATTGTGGCACTCGGGTTTGTGTGCCTCCTGTCACCTTTCTGGTCAGGGTCTGATTGTGTCTTTCAGAGATCCCTGCAGTTGTTGTTTCGCTCAGTTCGAGGTCGTGGTGGGGAGTCGTGCAAATTCCCTCAGCAGGAGCTGTGGATGTGGTCAGGGGCAGAGTTTACCTGCCCCTGCTCCAGAGTGCGCTAGGATTCTGCAGACAGCACTCGTCCCAGGAGTGGAACCAGAAGCAATGGGAGCTCAACTCTCCCTCCCAGGCTGGGATATAGGCGCTGAGGCCTCTTGCCCCCTCCTCACCTCTGGGTGGGGTCTGAATCTGCCCTTCAGAGACCCCTGTACTTGGTTAGCTCAGTTCGAGGTCGTGGCGGGGTTTCCCTCAGCAGCAGCTGTGGATGTGGTCAGGGGCAGATTTTACCCGCCCCTGCTCCAGAGTGCACTGGGATTCTGCAGACAGCACTTGGTCCCAGGAGCGGAACCGGAAGCAATGGAGCCTCATGGTTTTTTTTTTTTTTTGAAGTTGTATATTGTCCTTTTGAGGTCTGTGAAGAATTGTGTTGGTGTTTTGATGGGGATTGCATTGAATCTTTAGATTGCTTTTAGTAATATTTCCATTTTTACTACTTCGATCCTACCTATTCAAGAGCATGGAAGATTTTTTTCATTTTCTGATATCTTCTTCAAATCTTTTCTTCAAGTTCTTGTCATATAGGTCTTTCACTTCTTTGGTTAGGTTACCTCAAGATATTTGATGTTATTCGCAGCTATTTTAAAGGATGATGTCTTCCTTATGTTTTTCAGTTATTTTATTATTTGTGTATTGGAGAGCTATTGTTTTATTTTTTTAGTTAATGGATCAAAGTTCTCAATAAAAACCCAGAAACACAGAACCTGATAGAAAAGAAAGTGAGAAATACATTTGAATGCATTGAAACAGGAGAATACTTCTTAAATATAACACCAGTAGCATAGACACTATTGAGAAGAACAATTAATAAATGGGATCTCTTAAAGCTGAAAAGTATCTGTAACACAAAAAACATGGTCAATAAGACAAAATAACAGCCTACAAAATGGGGAAATATATTCACCAACCCTACATCTTACAGAGGGCTAATCTCTAAAATATATAAAGAACTCAAGAAACTAGAGGGCAAAAAAATCTTATTAAAAAGTAGGGTACAGAGCTAAATAGAGAATTCTCAACAGAAGAATTTCAAATGGATGAAGGACAAAGAATTGCTCAACAATCCTAACAATCAGGGAAATACAAATTAAAACAACTCTGAGATACCATCTTATAGCTATCAGAATGGCTAAAATCAAAAACACAGTTGACAACCTATGCTAGAAGGGATGTGGAGCAAGGGGAACATTCCTCCATTACTGGTAGGAATGCAAACTTGTACAGCCACTTTGGAAAGCAATATGGCAGTTCCTCAGAAAACTGGGATTCAATCTATCTGTTGATCCAGCAATACCATTCTTGGGCATAGACCCAGAAGATACAAATTCTTTCCACAGACATTAGCTCATCTGACTATGTTTATAGTAGCATTATTTGTAATAGTAAGGACCTGGAAACAACCGAGATGCCCCTCAACTTAAGAATGGATTAAAAAACTGTGGTACATTTATACAATGGACTACTCAGCAGTAATAAAAAAGGACATTCCGAAATTTGCAGGCAAATGGATGGATCTAGAAAATATCATTCTGAGTGAGATAACATAGAACAGAAAGATAAACATAGTGTTTACTCACTCATAAGTGGAGTTTAGACATAAAGCAAAGGATAACTAAGCTACAATCTACGACGCCAGAGCAGCTAGGTAACAAAGAGGAACCTAAGAAAGACACCATGGATTCCCTGGGAAGGGGGCATAGATAAGATCTATTTCCTAAGTAAAGTGGGATCATAGCAATGAGGGGACAAGGAGAGGTGGGAAGATAACATGAATAAATGGGATGATTGAGTTGGGGGAGGGACAGAGAGGGGAAACAACAAAATAGGTATCTCCATAGAGGGAGCCAATATGAGGCTAGAGAGAAACCTGGTGCTAGGGAAATGCCCAGCAACTCACAAAGATGACCACAGCTAGGACTCTGAGCAAAAGTGGAGAGTGTGCCTAAACTGGTCCTCCCCTAGAATCATACTGATGGCCACCCTAATTGTCATTATAGAACCTTCATCTTGCAAATGTTGAAAGCAGATGCAGAGATCTATAGCTTAGCACTGGGGCAAGTTCCCAGTCTACCTGAAGAGAGGATGGAGAGATTATCTGAACAAAGGAATCAAGATCATGATGAGGAAACCCTCAGAGATTGCTGGCCCGATCTATTGGGAACTCACTAATTCTAAATGACAGCCGGGGAACCTACATGGGACTGAATTAAGTTCTGTGAATGTGGATAGCAGTCAAATGGTTTGAGCAGGTTGTGGAGCCTCTGGCAGTGGGACCAGGATTTATTCCTGGTGTATGAACTGGCTTCTTAGATAGCCCATTCTCTCTAGAGGAATACCTTGCTCAGCCTTGATACTGGGGGAAGGGGACTGGTCCTACCTCAACTGGATATGCCAGACCAAACTGACTCACCCTGGGAGTCTTTACCCTCTCTGAGGAATGGGCCGGGGGATGGGGTTGGCAGAAACTGGGGAGGACTGAGAAGAGGGGAGCTAGGGAAGCAGTGGTGTGTTTATATTTTTTAAATAAAATAATGGGAAAAAAATGAAGAAAAAAGCACTTCTCAAATCTATTTCACTGGAAGTTTTTTGAAACCATTCAACAACTCCTGATTAATTAATATTTCATAGAAATTCATTTAGAAATTACTGGTTTTCTAATGACTTCATGGTAAAATGAGTTTATTCCCCTCTGACCTTGTACTTGAAGTTGATACTTTAAACACAGGATGGGACAAACACTTTTGGTTTCATTTTCGGTATCATTTCTTCACATCATCCCCAGAGGAAGGAGGTCACTTCTTTTTATTGGGCCAGATGCAACCACTACATTCAGGATCTTCTTGTTTGCATGTTTTCTGGTTAATTAGACACTACACTAGTTTGGTGTGCTGATTCATCCATCTAACACTTCTTATCTTAAATTACCCCTTGAGGCAGATGGGATGGAAGCAGAGTGCTTTCCATGCAAACTTGAGGGCTTGAGTTCATGTTTGTGATTCTGGTGCTAGAAAGATGGAGGTAGGTGGATCCCTGGGGCTCACTGGCCTGCAAGCCTGCTAAGTTTGAATTCTATAAGAAAAAGGGTGAAAACTTGTATGGATAATGCTTTTGTACACTGTAAAGATTTGTCACTCCTATTGGTTTAATATAATTTTGGTTGGTCAAGAGTCAAGCATAAAGTGTAGGTGGGGTAACTAGACTAGGAAAATTCTGGTAAGTGGAAAGGCAGTCACCAGCCAGACACAAGGAAGCAAGATGATCATGCTAGACTGAGTAAAGGTACCAAGCCATGTACATAGATAATTGTCGCACGCCCACCTCGCCAGGAAGGAAGACGAGACATCCAGGCTCTTCTTTCTGCAGTTTTATTCAGGAACCTTGATTCTGAATTCTGACTCTGATTCTGACTGTGGCCAATTCTCACTGACTCTCTCTCTGATTCTCTCTCATTCTGGGAAACCCGCCCACAGCCTAAATAACCTCTGGGCAGCCAACCCTAGTACGTCACATAGGTACTACTGATAGGTCCAGGTACGAGGAAGCAAGCCAGATCCTCAGCCTAGCCATATAAGGTATTGTTTGTCATTGAGAGCACTCACCATGTGGAAGGTGGAGGGTGGAAGCCAGCATCATCTTTAAGGCGTGGCTACACGCAGCTCTCCCCAGATAATAATTATGGTTTAATTTAAGTGTAAGAACTATATAGTAATATGCTTGAGCTACTGGTCCAGCAGTTATTGTAACATTAAGCCTCTGAGTCAATTATTTGGGAAGCAGCTACTGGGTATTTGAGAGTTTCTGGCCAGAAAAGGAACTTCTGACTACAACTCAGCCTCAAAAAACAAGGTGGAGAGTAATTGTGGAAGAATACACTGAGGTTGGCTTTTGACATCCACAGAGATGACTATGCACATGCAAGGAGCCCCTCCTACATGTGAACACATACACTCTTGTGCAGGAACACACGCCTGCACACACACACACACACACACACACAAACACACACACACAGAGACAGATACACAGAGAGACAGAGAGAGATATACCTCTATAATAATAATATTTTCATACTTATAACCTCATTCCCATCTTGTAACTTATTTTAAAGATGTTGTACATGTATTTGCTACAGGCTTTTATGGAAAGAAAATCAAAGTATAACCTAATACAGCCAGACTTAGGAAAAGAGCAAAATCTCTTTAAAATTTGATTTTATTTTTATGCATATGCCTGTATAAGTCTGTGAACATGAGTCTAGTGTCTGAGATGTCCAGGAGAGATGAATTAGGCAGTTGTAGGCTACCTGATGTGGTTGTTGGGAACAAAACTCAGATCTTCTGCAAAGTCAGTACTCTTAAACACTGAGCCACCTCTCCAGTCCCACAAAAAGCATTTATACATCACCACTGTTGGGAAATAGTCATGAACTTGATACTGTCCATTAGGTGTTATTCCATAAAGTTATGTTGGATTGGGGTCATTGTGGCAGTTGGACTTCAGTTTGATAGACTCTTTATAATAGTGCACAAGGAAAAAAGCAATAATTCTATCTTTGCTTTGTGTTTGTTGGCCCTCATCATTTCAAAGTGTTAATGATAACAACGTATCATTGTTGATATTTTAAATGTCTTATGGCACAGGAAGGGGGGTTGATGGGGAAAAGGAAATCAATAAGATATTTGATATATAGTCGTCCCTCAACAATACCTTCACTCCCTGAAAAAATTAAGACATTACAAAGAGCCAGCTATGCTCTTGTGCCCCAGCAGGGTCCTTTCCTAAATTGGGAAAGTTCATTTAGAAATCACTGACTTCACAAGGGTGAACTTGCCACGCACCGGGAAAGGTGGTTTTAATTAAAGCACCAGTGCTTCATCATCTGAACTTTGTTTATTGCTTCATGGATCTGATTTATGGAGATCAGGGGATGAATAAATTTTTAAATGTGAAACTTGAGTTGGAAAAATTAGAGGGGAAAATTAATTTTAAAGTGTAACCACTAGCATAAACACATTTGCTTCTGTCTAGAACCAAATATAAACTTGGCTTTCGCATGTAAAGAAGCAGCGGCTGTTGCCACATTGAGCCGACTGATTTGCTTGTCTGACAGCATGATGCTTGAACATCTGGATGACAGGCTCAATTTTAGGCATTTCCAGCTGACTCAGTCCATTTATAGGACATGAAAACCCTTAGTAGAAAAGACAGCACTCATTGGACATTGAAGACAGAAACCATCCTCACAGTGTTTAGCAAAATCTGATCCTGTTTGATCTGTACATTTTATTTATTGTTACTTTGTGCACCTAATGTTTGTTTGTGTGTCTCTATTTGTGCATACATGTGTGCATATGTATGTAGAAGCAGGAGGTTGATACTAGGTGTCTTTCTCACTTACTTTTTAAAATAGTGTTTCTCACTGAGCCTGACACTCAGCTGTTTGCCAGTGTGTTCCACCAGCAAGCTTGGGGTTCTGTTTAAGTTGGCTTTCCAGATCTGAAATTACATGCATACAGTGTCATTCCTGGATTTTAGTGAATGCTAGGGATCTTAGCTTGGGTCTTCATGCTTGCATGATATGCTTTACTAATAGAGCCATTGACCATATCAGCATTGTGTGTATGCTGATTGTCTGCATTTAAAATGCCAAAGATCCCTGGGATTTACTAAAATTTGACTGCTTGTTTGATGTACATTTTTAGATACTCTCTGAGTCTTAATCAAATTGTTATGCATGTAAATTACATAATGAAGGCCCATTATAGTGCATACCTTTAATCTTGCATTCAGTAGGCTGAGACAAGCAGATTTTTGAGAATTCAGTGGCAGCCTGGTCTATAGAGTTAATTTCCAGCCACCCAGAATGACATTGTGAGACTCTGCCTCAAAGCAACAAAACAAAACAAAAAGAAAAACAGGGGGCTGGAGAAATGACTCAGCAGCTAAATGCATTTGCTTTTTTTCCCCAGAGGACTGAGGTCCAGGTCATAGCACCCACATGGTAGCTCATAACTATCCAAATTCCCATCCTAGAAGATCCAATTCTCTTTTCTCACTTGTGTTGGTACAAATCATGCACATAGCATATACACAGATGTGTAGGCAAAATATCCACACACTTAAAATCAAATGAATACATTTTTTAAAATCTAAAAAATAAAGACTCCAATTAAAAGCTAAAACAAAGAGAAATTACATAAAGAAAACCAACTAGCATTCCCAAGTATTCCCAAGCTGCAAACCACAACCACTGAACAGCTTAGGATCTGAAACACCATGGACCGGCACCTTGGAGCCCATTCCCTCCAAAGGAACACCTGACCCAGTCTTGATGTTGGGATAAGGAAAGTGGATCTTCCTGGAGTGGATGCTGAACTAAGCCACCTTGGGACCTTGGGACTTTCTGCTCTTGCTGGGGAGGAGATAAGGAGATGGGGAAAAAGAGAGTGACTGGGAAGGTGGGAGGGGGAAGGGAGTTTGAACAAGGGGATACATGGATAAAAAAAATGAGACTTTATTCATAATAAAAAAGGAAAAAAAGAAAACCAACTATATAGGTTACAAGCCTAGAAAAGGTGAATATATGTGCATGCATATATGTGTGGGTATATGATGTGATGTGATGTGTGTGTTATTTTAAAAATAAATAAAAGTCAAGATGTGTGGTCTTTCTTCTAGTCCACAGATGGGGTTCGATTTGGTTTAGCTTGTATAGTGTTATAAGAAATATTTCTGAAGTGTCAGCATTGGGGTATTCTGCTCTGAGCTATAGGATCTTTCTGAATCTACAAAGTGCTTAGGAGTGCATCCCAAACCATCTCAGGGGGTATTTCATCGATGCATATTGCTTTTCAGATTTGCTCTTAAATTTTCCCAGGGTAGGCTGCTGTTCTGATGAACTCTCTGTGTTTGATCCTGAATAGGCAGTATCTACTTAGACATTTGTTGCAAGGATGAAAAGATTGCTGGGTTGAGGGGGAGCATTCAGTCCAATATGTGCACTCACAAATGAGGTCTCCACTGTCGCTAGAGCATTGTGTTTTTCAAACCATAAGGAGGTGGGCCTTGGGATACCTGTTTCATTTATGAACATTCTTATGTGTATGCATGCGCATACTTACATGGTGTGCATGCACATGTGTAAAAGGGCCAGAAGCTCTTCTGAGTATCTTTACCAATCTCTATTTTATTTTTTGAGACAGGGTCTCTCACTGACCTGGATCTCTCCAATTTGTGTATCCCAGCTATTCAGGGAACCCTAAGGATCTACCATCCTTCAGATGCTCAACAGTTGGGTCACAAACATACCTTTTACATGGGTAATGGTGGTGGAATTTAGGCCCTCTTGCTGGCAAGTTAAGCATTTTACCAACCTATCAATCTCACCAACGCAGGATTTCATAATAATTATTTGTTCAAAATCTAAACTGCTTGTCTTGCTTAGTCATAACTTGGTGACATATCTCTCTTGCTGTTCTCTCACGGTGTTCACTCGTCTTACCTCCAGCCCCCTTCCAAGTGACCCGACACTCATCTCTTACAGCCTTGTGAAGATCTTTCATTTGAAAATCCATCTTTTTTTTCACTGGGTACTCACCAAGCTTTAGGTTTTGTAGTGTTCATTATGTCCTTTGAAGTGGTCTATGCATTTCCTTCATGACTAATAATGAGACTGTGAGGATAAGGGCCAAGTTTTCTTTCTCTTTCTATTCCTAGCTCAGGTCCACCACACACCTTATGCTCCATAAATTTTCATGAAATAAATGAATAGTTGCATTCAAATGTCCTTCTTGACCAGTTTCACCCCTGTTCAGTTGCAGGACAGTTTATCCAGCAAAGAGGATACGAGTCAGCATCTTTCTGGTTCTGGTGCGGAGTTATCCGCAAACTCCAGCAGAAGAAGCTTACAGCCCCTCTGTCACCTACCTTCATCACAGCCTGACTGTGTCCCTTAGTCATGGCTGTTGTCTTTCTCAGCTCAGCCTTTATTGGAAAATCATGAGGTGACCCCATCAATTTTCAGCTCCTTTATTTAATCTGCCCCCAGTGGTCACATTTGCCTATTAAAGTACAGAGAAAATAATGAGTCTTTTATGGGTCTTAGAGTTACAGAAATGCTGAGCTTCATGGTACCTTAGAAATTAACTTGAATGGACATTTTATCCATGGACCAGGAAATAGCATGACCCAAGAGAAGGGGACTGGCTTATCCTGGTCACACAGTGGCCTGTGACAGACTAAAATTAGCTCTGGTTCTTCTAATTCAGAATTGTTGCTTCTTCTAGTTTGTGTAAATGTGTTCACTATTATAATCACACATACAAAACACAGATGCACACATGGAGACATGTATATATCTTGATATATAAAAAGAGACACAGAGATACATAGAGGTACACACACACAGACACACAGACACACACACACACACATTTTTTCTAATTATAGAATTTTCCTTTTTCTTTTCCTGCCTCCCTCCCTCTCTCCCTCCCTCCCTCTCTCCCTCCCTCCCTCCTTTCCTTTCTCCCTCTCTTCCTCTTTTCCTTCTTTCTTTCCTTTCCCCTTCCATTCCACTATTCCTCATTTTCTTCTTTGTTTTTCCAGTTCTTGACATCTGATTTGGCAAGTCTGGCCCAGCTTGACCCAACCTGACCTAGGCTTTGTGGCAATGCATCTGCCTTAGCCAGTACTAGGATTATAATTATACTTGACTAGAATTCATGTTCATGAAACAGAAAATTGAACAAAACTTAGCAATTTGTAACAACACATTTGAGTTTATAAAGCTATTTGAGCTTCTTCATGATTTTATATACTTCACCAAGGTTTCTTAGAGGATGCCTTATTTGTTACATGAATATGGGGTGGGAATGCTTCATTATAGAGATTATCCCAAGCCTTGTAGTTCACTTGGCAATTTTATCCCCTTCCCACTAAACCTACATGTTGTGACCTCTTGCCTGGTTACATTTCCAGATCCCCTGTTGATAGGTCCCACAGAGGCTCACTTTGTGATCTCAGGAGCATCTTCATCTATGGAGTCATGTCTTCTACAGTCTTATAACCTCTGCTAATCACTGGTTTAATATCTCTGTAGATTTGTCTTTCACAGGACGTCATACAAATACAATCATACTATGTATCCATTCAGCATGACTCTCTTGCAGACATGGCCCTTATATCAAGGACACATTGAGACCAGAAGCCCACAGTGCCATGATTAAAGCTTGGAGCCAACCTTGAAAATCTCCTGGCAACTATTTCTCCTTATCTTGAGAATTTTTGAATATTTTTCAAGGTGTGGGTTACAGTTGGTTTGGTTTTGCACATGGTCATCAGACTTTCCCAGTTTTGGATAAGCACCTTTACTTCCTTGGTTAAAATGTGTCATTGTGGGTGTAGAGCTCAGTTGTGTGTATCAGTATTCATCCTCATCTAGGTGGCTGTCTTCCACAGAGCCATGAGCAAAGCTGGAGGCAGATATTAATCTCTGTCCTAGTTTCATTTCTGTCACTATGATTTGACACACTGACAAAAAGCTGCTTGGGGGGTGAAAAAGTTTATTTTAGCTCACAATTCCTAGTTATTGTCCACCAAAGGAGAGAAATGGAGGCAGCAGAAATAAAACAGTTGGTCGGTATACATGAACTCAAGACCACAGAGAAAGGAATGAGCAGTGCATGGTGCCCAGTTGGCTCTCTCTCCTCTTATAGCTCAGAGCCCCAAACTAGGAAATAGTGTTGCTCTCTCCAGGCTGGCTCATCCTGCATCAACTAAAAAGATCAAGACAACTCCCTACAGATATTTATTTGCCCACAGGCCAATCTGGATAATCATTTACTGAAACTCCTTTTCCCAGGTGATTCTAGGTGATGTCAAGTTGACAAATATATAAATATAAATTTAAAAAACTGAGGCCACACAGTATCACAGTATTAATTTCTGAGTTCTTATAACAAATTTTGAACAAGCATTAGTTGCTCAGCTTCACTTATTTCTTATCTCCAAGGTCTTATCCACCCTATTCTTATTAACTGAAAACTTGATTCATCTACATAGATGGTCTTTTGTAGGAAGGGAACATGCTCTTCACTTTATGAGTCATAAACTAGATTATGTAGCAGGACCACTTCTCCAATCTTCCATACCCATACACAAGGCTTTGGAAGGCTTCTTTTTTATCTCTTTAATTTCATTGCCTGTGGCCCTCCTGACATCCTGAGCTCCCTCCCTGCTGTGTCTCCTCACAAACCAGGGTCTTCTCAGGGTCTGAGCATTTTTTTCCCTCTGCCCAGGAAACTTTTCTGGCTGAAGGTCACATGACTTATCCCTTTATGTCTTGCACCAGTGGAGCCCAGATTTCTCCACAGTCTCTCAGAATGGCTGTCATCTCTGGCCCTTCATATCACTTGGCTTGCTTCAGGTGTTGTCTCTTTTATGTTTATTCATTCCTTTAATGTTTACTTTCTATACCAGGTTATTTTCCTCTGTGAAGGAAATGATTTTGTATGGTTTTTCCTCCTGTACAGCCAGTACTGGAGCTTCAAATGCTTATAATGTCAATCTTTGGAAGACTCTTTTCAAAAATAAAAAAAAAGATTTATTTGTTTTTAAATATGTGAACTATGTAGACTAGTATGTGTCTATGTTGGGGTATGTGCAGCTGAGCTCAGGTACCAATGGAGGTTGGATCTGCTGGAGCTTGGATAATAGGAGTTTGTGAACCTCACGATGTGGATGCTAGAAGTTTACCCTTGGGGTTCTAGCATCCTTAACAGCTAATCAAGCTCTCCAGTCACTTGTAAGACGTTCTTAGAATGGTACCAGGTAGCTAGCAAGGTGTTCAGAAGAGACTGAAGTAGCAGGTACAACTGCTATCTGGTAAAGCCTATTTGTAGGTTTCCTGTCCCTCATCTAGGAACATAGATTTGAGGCAAGTCCTCACCTTTTTCAAATGATTGGATTATTTTGTTTCATCTGTTTTTAAAGGCAACAAGGTTCTGCTGGACATCCTCTTTCTTTTGGTAGTCTAGTACTATGGTATAAGCTACACCGAGAGATGCAATATCCTCTAGTGTAAGCTCTGAGGTTTGGCATTTCTGGTGACTTCTCTATTACACAGGATTTCATGTGTATTATACAATCTGAGGCTAGAAGAAGTAAACACATTTTGTGAGTCCACGAGGACAAAGCCCCAGAAGACTGAAGGATCTTCTACAGAGCTCACCTCTGGCATCTTTTTCCTTTGGTTAGTTTTACCTTGCACTCTTCCACTGTTAGTAATCAGTCATTGCTTTTCCACCTTTATAGGCTTTATGAGAAGCTACCTTGAATGTTTCTGCATTTATAGTGAGTCTAAAGACACAGATTTCCACTCCCTCATTTTCTTAGTGGAAATTGAGTAGAGGATCAGTGTTGAGATTTTTTCCAGCTGAGAGAGGATTCATGGAAGGTATAGTAGTTAGAAGTGAGGCATGACTCAAGATGACCTGGGACAGTTGGCATGAGGCACACTTGGGGTGGATGTTGTGGATAAATAGTGTGGTAAGAAAGGATGCACAGCCTGTATCCCTTATCCTCCATCTGGTGTCTATATCATTTTAGGGGAAGTTGTTCAGTGTCTGATTATTTCCTTAAGGAGAATGGCAAAGAGAGCAGAGTTTGCTGTGTGTAGTTCATGTGAAAAAAGAAAGTCCCAAGGAGCTTGGCATGAGCTACCTTCCTTTACCCAGTGCTCTGTCTGACAAAAGCAACCTCAAAAGGAAGGCTTATTTTGACTCACAGTTTCAGGGCACATAGTCTGCCATGGTAAAGAAGTCATGGCGGCAAGTGCTTGCACAGCTGGTTATATCGCATCCACAGCCTGGAAGCAGGGAAGGATGAATGTAATGAGAGATCCTAGCCTATGACTGGCACTACTGGAATCTAGGATGGAATCTTTTTAGCTCAATTAACCTCATCTAGATAATTTCCTATGACCCTGCCTATGAGGTGATTCTGAATTTAATCAAGCTGACAATCCAGATTAACCAATTACAGAGCTATTATGTCTGAAGTACTATTGCCAGGAAGTCACCAGGTGAGCTGAAAGCATGGCTCAGTGAATTCTATAGCTCTGCACATTTATCACACTAGCCATGCTTGCACTATAGTAGCAGTGATTCACTGAGGGACTCAGAGTACTCCTTGGCTATAGAGAAAGGTGCAGATATCAGGACAGCAATTTGACTCTATGAAGGACTGTCCAGATACATAGATTTCTGGATCTTTCAAATCATTGAAATTGTTGGAAACCATTGTAGTGTTTCTTATATTTACCACTGGTTTTCAGTCTAAGAAGCCCCATTTCTTCCTTTGCTTTTGTTGAGTTCCAGAAATGAGCTGAATTCTTTATATTTTTTTCAGGTATAATCTTTTTCTCTTATTCTTTTGTAATTTCATACACATATATAATGTATGGATTATATCCTCTTATCATTGTATCTTATGCTCTTCTTCCTCCCACTATAATGTTTCTTTCCAACAGGCCTCACTCAGCCCAGCACATTTAATTACATTTGTGGTACTGGTATTTGTGTGTGTGTGTGTGTGTGTGTGTAGGTGTGTGTTTCCCTCTGTGTGTACAAGTGTGTGTAGGTGTGTATTTCTTTCTCTCTGTGTATGTGTATATTTGCCTCTCTGTGAACATGTGTGTATTTGTTTGTATATTTGTGTGTGTGTGCTTGTGTGTGTGTGTTTGCATGTGTGGAGTGGGGCAGAAATCAACCTCAGATATTTTCCTAAGAAGACATTATGATGATTAATTTTTTAAAAATCTGATTTATTTATTTTATGTGTACAAATATTTTGTCTGTATGTTTGTGCACCACGAGAGTGCTTGGTGCTTTTGGAGGCTATAACAGGGTTTTGAATTTCCTAGGACTAGAGTTATAAATGGTTGTAAGCTGCCATTTGGGTGCTGGGAGCCAAAGCTGGGTTTTCTGGAAGAACAGCCTATGCTCTTCTGAGCTATCTCTCCAGCTCTAATTTTGCTTTTTTGACTTTAAATGTCAGTTTGCTAAGTTTAATATCACCTGGGAAGAAAGCCTCTATTTAGGAATCATCTCTATGTGGGTTGCCCACAGCATGTGGGTTGGGGATCATCTTGATAACTGAGTCAGCCCAATGAGTACATACTTTCATGCGTTGTGCTTGGAACTGTCTTATAAAGAAAGCTATCTGAATGCATCAGGGAGCCGGCAGCATGGATGTGTTTGTCTTCACTCTTTCTCTCTTAGATGTGACTAGCTGTTCAAGTTTCTATCTTCACTTTCTGCCAATAATCGACTGTAAGTAGAACTGTAAACCAAATAAAATTCTTCTTTCAGTGTTGCTTCCCTTCCCTTCCTTCTTTCCTTCTCTTTCTTTTTTATCCTTCCTTCCTTTTTTCCTCCCTCCCTTCCCTTTCCTCCTCCTCCTTCTTGTTCTAAGATAAGGTTTCTCATTGACCTGGAACTCACCAAGTAGTCTCACCTGATGGTATCACAAGGTTCACTCACTTTCTAGTTAGTTACAGGGCTTCTCCTGATTCTGCCTCCTCAGTGTGGGATTACAAGTTCACATGACCATGACCAGCTTTCATATAGAGTTTCTTGAAATTTAACTCAGGTCCTCATGCTTGCAAGAAAACACTTTACCTATAGAGTGACCTCCCTGTCTACTGCCTTGAATTTCATATATAAAACTTCCCATGAGGTGATTTAATTTTCAGAACTGCAGGTAGAATATGGAACCCAAGATCCTAGGTGACAATGCAGCTAAATCCAGGAGTGAACAAATACAAATTCTCAGTAAGATGTCTTCAGAAAATCTGTGAGATATAAGAATGTCATATCATAAAAAAAGTAAAGGAAGACCAGAGACCCAAGAAAGAATTCTAAAGCAGACACTCATTTTTATAGGAGTAAACTATAAAGTTTTGCTGAGTATTGATGGAGTTGTTTATTGGATTGCATAGAGAATGCTGGCCCGCCTGGCACCCATTCCCTCTATTTGTCCTCCCCTGCCATTTCACCAACCTAGACCATACTAACTCCCCTGCTATCGTTCAATTGTCAAAGCTTAGCAATTTACCCCAAGCTTTCCATTAACCTCTCTGTCATCAGGACTTCAGGAAGAAATTTCATTATGGGGGAAGGTGAGGAGGCCATCTTTTATTTACTTTACACTATAAACTTTTTCAAAACCACAAAATTATACTCTTCTTATCCTAACAGTGACCGAGTGCTTAATTACTCTTCAAAGACATTTTGCTTCTTTGAGCTGGGCAGAGCCTCCTGGAAGGTTACCAGCCAGCAGAACACCTCTCCTCTCTGCCATTGGTTTACCTTACAGATTAATTCATCATCCATTTCCATTATCTGTCCAACATTTATCCAGAGCTAAGAAGCACATTATCGTTTAACTCAATGCATTTATTTTTTAAAGGTGTTATTTTTAAGCATATGAGCATGTTTCCATATGTGCATAAGTGCAGATGCCTATAGAGACCAGAAGTTTCCTGGAGATGAAGTTTAAGGCAATTGTAAGCTCCTTTACATAAGTGCTAGGAATAGAACTAGGGTCCTTTTCAAGAGCAGTGAGTGCTCTTAGGCCGAGCCAGTACCCTGATGCCTGTTTGAATGTCTTCTTTCTTAGGCCTTCCCATGGAGCTAGCTCCCTTTCAGTGCTAACAACCATAGATTAAGCTTTAATAGCCTCAGTCATTAATTGTCTGACCAGAGTAAAAATATGTCCTAGGAGACAGATTTTACTTCTAGAAATCTCTGATAATGTCAAGGAGCGCTGCAGAAGGCTGCAGTGCATCCCAGAATACAAAATGTTCTTTCTTAGGTGCTGGACTCCATTCTGAGGATTGTAATCTTAGTATGTCGAGTCTGACATTTCACTGAGTAGGTACTGCAGTGTTTTTGAGGTAGGGAATTATTAATGGTCTATACAGAGAGACACAAAAATATCATGAGATGACATTTACATCTATTTCATCAAGATGATGGTTAGCAATGTGTCATAGATTCAAGTGCCCTACTGCTAAGGGGAAATCAGAGACAATAGGGACAGAACTAAACCAGATGGCTACTTAAGGCCATGCTCACTTTCAGGGACTGTACTGTAAATGATTGCATCTCAGATCTAGAGGTATCACTTAGAATAGCCTACTTTTTAAAAACAGGCAGTTTTAAGCAAATGCACAAATGCATGCATTTGATATGTGTGCATGTTCATTTGTATGTGTAGGTGCAAATGCACACACACCACAGAGAACATGGAGGTCAGAGGACAACCTCTGATGTCTGTCTTCACCTTCTGCTTTAAGACAGGAGCTCTTGTTCATCGCTATGTGTGCCAGGTCAGCTGACCTGTGGGCATCCAGTCATTCTTCTCTCTCCACTTCCCACCTCCCAGCAGGAGTGCTGGGATTACACATGTGTGCACTATTGCATCCACCTAAAAAGGTAAGTTCTGGGGCTTTGAACTCAGGTCTGCAGACTTGTGTGGTTTTACCCATGGAGCCTTTTTTTCCAGCTCCAGGTAATTTTTATCGTATTTGAAGAAGACAAAAATTATCAGAGAGATAATTACTGCTGTGGTTAGATAAGTCCAGAATCCACATGTTATTCAATATTTGGTGACTTCAGTCACCTACTATGCACCAGGCTGTGGCTACCATTATAAAATACATTGACAGAGCTCCCGATGCTGTGAGTACAATGTCTCAGTTTTCATTTATATGTCATTTACAGTACTGCAAATTATTTCAAAATAGAAAGCTGTTTCACTTCTAGAACATTCTTGCCTCTGAGATGCAAGACCAACCTAGTAATATATTTTGTACAACCACTCAAGTGAGTCTTAATTTAACAGTACAGAAGCTGTTGGGAGGGATAATATATGAAGTACATAACTCCTTGTTGTCAATAGGTTTATCTTACCATTTTATAGATGAGAATATTGAGGCTGGGAGAGCTTGAATTACATACCATGTCATAGAAACAGAAAGGGTATGGGAACTCAGATGCATACTTGGCTGATTTCAAACCATCTTTTCTTCCAACTAATATTCTGATTTGTTATCTGTACCAGGCATTTTCTTTGGGGCCACCAACCAAATCATGACATGGAGACTTGTTAGCAATGAGTGCCTGGCCTTACCTTGACTCTTAGGTTAATCTGTTTATCTTTCTTTTTTGCCTTGGAAATAATTTCCTTCCTTCCTTCCTTCCTTCCTTCCTTCCTTCCTGTCTCCCTCAGTCTCTTCTTTCTTTACTTTTCTGTTGTCTCCATGGCTGGCTGAACACCAGCTGCCTGGCTTCTAGCCCTGTGAGTGTCCCTCTCTTTCTTTGCAGTTTTCTTTTCCCTTCTTTTCTCTAGATTTCTCCTCCTATTTATTCTCTTTGCCCACCAGCCCACCTATCTCTCTCCTGCCTAGCTATGGATGTTCAGCTTTTTATCAAAACAGTCAAGTGCCTTATACATGCAAAGTGAAACAAACACAACACATCTTTACTTAGTTAAACAAATGCAGCCCAAACAAATGTAACACACCTTCACAAAGTTAAGATAATATTCCCTAGCATAAATAAATGTAACACATCTTTACCTAGTTAAAATAATATTCTACAACAGGTATCTTCTTGGGGAAATGCGTTTCAGAAACCCAGAATCTACTTTCTGGAAGCTTAGAGTTGACTCAGTGTATAAGACACTTATTAGATGAGTATGATGACCTGCGTGTGGACCCCCAACACTTATGTGAAAAGGATAGCACTGCTGAGTGAGTTTGTATCACAGCCCGATAGGCTGAAATAGGAAAACTGTTGGAGCACACTGGTCAGGTAGTTCAGTGATCAGGGAGCTCAGGTTCATCAAGAGATCCTCTCTCCAAAAATAGTAATGGAAAAAGACAATGCCTAGTTGGTTTCCACTCCCTATCAGAACATAGTTTTCTCCTTAAATTATTTCTAATGCATTTTAACTTATTCTGTGGTATTTGGGGGGACTAATGATGCTCAAGGCATGTTAACAAAGTGGAAAAGGATCATTATGAAGTGGAGAGGAAGTGAAAGGAAGTCGAGGATTCTCTATGTGAGAGTTAAAAGAATGACCAAGAAATCAGACTCTTTGTGGGAGAACTACCCTTTTTAAGTGAGGCCTGAGTGGTACCGTGAGGCCTGTTGCTATGACACCAAATGATTCCCTATTCAGTGTGATGGAATCCCCATTTGTGTCCTTAAAAAATTAAAGCAGTTTTATGGATATTAAATGTTTAAGTGGCTCCAGCAGCTAGAAAGAAAAATTGCCTTATGAATAAAACAGACCGACGGCTGATTGCTTGCATGGGAAGTATTTGAAAAACGTGTTCACGGAGTTTTGAGCCTGGCAGCCTTTGTTTTATGGTGTGCAGTGATAGGGGGAAATGGATGAATGAATATATAAATGATCATAGGCAAACTACAGAATATAAAAATTGTGAGAGAGGAATTAAACTTACTTCAATACATTTTTCCCCCTGAACACTTATTATAAGCTTGACACTATGTGAGGCCTCTTGGAGCGTGTCAAAACCGCCTCTGGTACAGAGCATGAGTGCATCCTCCTTCTTCTTTCATGTATTAGCTGGGATGACACTATATATTCTGTTGATAGTCCAGTGTTTTCATACAATACTTTAAAAATTTAGAAAGCAGGTTGATAGCATGTCCATTTAGCAAAATAACAGTTATAAGTTCACCCTTGGCATTGTGATCTATCCATTTATTGTTTCTTGGCCAGATTTGTAGTACCAGGAGCCTGCTTCCTCCAATGGGACAGGCTCAGAATCTAAACAATAAGAGAGAAATTGGTTACCCACAAAGCACAATTATTACTGTTGCACTCATGGACATTTGTGTGTGTGTGTGTGTGTGTGTGTGCTATGCTGCTCAAAGTTGTACACAGGGCTCACAGCTGGGTAAAACTACTAATGACCACCAGCAACATCACCACCACCACCATCACAACATCCTACAAAACACCCTTGGGGACTCTGAGAACAAGTCACCAAAAGAGAGGATGCTTCCTGGTCAGTGACAGATTGGATTTCTCCATGTCCTATGAACAATGCATATGGTGTCTTCACACTATCAAGTTCATGTGGGAAAATAAAAAGTAATATCAAAAGCCTGTGCTGTTTTGGACATTTCCAAAATGCTTCAGAGCAACATCTTCAGGGGATGTATCTCACATCTAGTGTGTGGCTTTTTTATTAGACAGTCTACAGCTTCTGGAATGAGCACAATCTCTTGTGCAGGGTAACTCTAATTAAAGAGTTTTATATATGGAAATATATTATTTTATGTTTTGTAAACATAAAATCTTATTTTTCTAACACTATACCCATGCTTTAGTGCAGCTCTAGACCTCATCTGAGAAGTTTCTCTGTCATGGATGTTGGTTAATAAATTCACAACTGGTCAAAGTGCAAAGATTAAGTGATTGAGGAGTACTCAGCCACAAACGGGACATCTACATCATACTCCTTCTAAGGCTCAGGGACTATCATGGGAAAAGGCTGGAAAGATTGTAAGAACATAGGTCAGAGAGAGGGACTGGCACCAAACAGTGTGTTCTGAACATGGCAGGACTCCTGCACTTAGCTCACAGCAGTTGTGATTGCCTGCACAGACTCAAGCTGCCAGTGTCAAAGGGGTTCACAGGCCCCTAACCCTAACTGAGGAACAATGGACTTCTTGAGGATGGATAGTTAATTTCCTGTAAGGATATGACCCCGGGTAAGTTGACCATACTCTACTGTCATTAATGACTGCTCCTCAGATCTCTGTCTCTGTGGTTTTGCCTTTCTCAGAGTACTAATGACATAATTTGGTATGTAGGCAGAGTTTTCTTGTCCCAACTGTTGGCTCCAATATACATTCACAGAGACTTAATATTAATTATAAATGTTCAGCTGATAGCTCAGCCTTGTTACTTACTAGCTCTTACAACTTAACACATTTCTATTAATGTATGTGCTGCCTACGGCTTGTGACTTTTACTTTTGTCTCATTTTGTGTGTCCAACTTGTTCTGAATCTGGCATCTGGCTGACATCTCTTCTGACTCCCAGGACTCTGCCCTTCTTCCTTTCTCCAGCCTCTTAGTCTGATTTTCCCACCTAACCTGCCCAGATATAGGCCTGTTAGCTCCTTATTAGCCAATGAGAATTATACATACTGGTGTACAAAAAGATTATTACATACATCTATGCATAACCTTCTCTTGCCTCCCTTCTTTAACCTAAAATAATGCTTTTGAAGATTCATCCATGTCCTTATGTATAGTCCCAGGATATTCTTTTTTTTTTTTTTTTTTTTTTTTTTTTACTGTCTGTATACAACTCTTGGACATGCATGTGACACACATGTTTATGCATGTACAAGTTGACAAACATTTGGTTGAATATTTGTTTTCTTTCTATTCTTATATGTTACAAATATCTCTGTGTGAGTAATAGGATGCTTTTTCTCATTTATGTAAAGTTTTTCAGGGTTTTCCCACTCCCATGCCTATATGTGGTAACTTGGGTACATAGGCTTCTTTTTTCTGTGACTATGCTATATAGGGTCTTGGCTCTGTTTATGTCCAGCCATTGCAAAAGAAAGGGGCTTGCTTTGAATATTAAAAAGGACCACAATCATTCCTGTTCAAGTTCTGCTGGAAAACACTAGATATACAGATATTTCAGGATGCCGTGCGGGCTTGGAAATTACTTCTTAAATAATTCTGTGCTGTGTTTAAGAGTCATAAATTCGTGTCTGTGCATGTGTTTATATGTGGAGGTGTACATGTATGTGCATGTACACATGCTTGTAAAGGCTTGAGAACAAACCCAGTTATCATTGCTCAGATGCCATCAACCTTGATTTTTGTGACAGAATCCTTCGTCAGCTTGGGACTCACCAAGCAGGCTAGGCTGGGTGCCCAGCAAGCCCCAGGGTCTTTCTGTCTCACTTTCACATACCTCTGAGTATAAACACATTCCACTAAGCCTGGTCTTTTAAATGTGGATTCTGGGCATGGAATTTACATTTCTATGCTTGCAGGGGAATCACTTTATTAAGTGAGCTCTCCTCCTCAGCCCAGATTCACAGATTTTTGTAAGAAAAATATGCGATGGTAACACAACTTCCTTCTTTCATAAATATCTAATGAAAGTGTCTCACATATCAAATGCTAAACATTGAACATAACACAGTAGTCTCTCTCACTCTACCCAGCCCCTCACTCTTCCCCATCCCTAACCTCTCTCCAAACTAGCCAGTTATTAACATGCCAGCCTAACTTAGATGTATTGAAGGGAAATCCAATATCTCTCTGTCCAGAAAAAGTAAATAAGTTAAAAAAATCAAGAAGAATTGGAAAGTTAATGAGGATTACACAACATATAATTGCAAGGGGATCAGAGAAATCTCCCCAAAGTGGGAAAGACTTCATCTGAGCTGCTAAGGGTTTTAGAACTTCAGGCAGATGAATGGGATGGGAGAAAAAGAGATAAAAGATGAGAAGAGGGGAATAGGAAAGTGACATGCCCAAGTTATCCTATGCTTGAGGCTGAACTTGCTCTGCTTTGTTAAGATGCTTACAGCTGATTTCAAGACCTCAGTCAACAACTGCTCTAGGATATTTTGCAGAGAAGCTCTATTCAGCTTAACTGTCTCTGTGGCTGCTGTTATTGATGGTGATTACATGATTTAACACTGAAACTGCATACCCCGGTGGTAGAGTTTTTCATAAATTGAATAAATAGTGCCACCACCTATTGTGTGTTTTCTAAATATTAACAGACTCAAATAAATTAAGAGAGCAAAACAAAGGTACTTTCCTTTCTTTTATAGAAAAATTGGAGACTTCAAGTAAAGCCACTGGCTGTTTAATCATGAAAATTTGTTGAGGTGGTCAGTTTATTATGGCACTGTATGGGTCCAATTCTCTGAGAGTAAATTCAAGTGCTTGGGTAGTGCAAAATTTTATCCAGAAAACTAGATTATTATAAAATATCTCAAAAAATGTTCTAAAAGAAGCAATCTGGAAGCTATTATGGTGGCTGTGACCTGTTTCTATTGTGGCCATAGATTCTGTCACCAAAAGAAATGCAAGGACATAAAGAGGACCTTGGGATTCTGACACTATTGTCATACACCTACTGCTGAAGCCTGGGAATATTGCCAGCCTCACTCTATGCTCTACAAATCTAGTAAAGTTTTATGCTTCCTAGAGTCCCAAGATCATCCATATTCTTTTGTAAAAAAGTCTTGGAGATGCAGTTGTCAGCCTTCTACTCTTTTCAATTTTGATTTTGGCTAATGCACAGCAGGGCAAGGCTACTATGAACAAGTCCTAACTGATATCATGTAGTCTAGTTGGGTGAGTTTGCCTTCTGAGGAGCACCAACCACAGAAACAAAGGATCCCACTCAAGTTTAACCTAGGGAAGCAATGCATTTAACTGAGATTGCCTAGGGGACATCGGCAACACCAATGAAGAAAGGAAAAAAATGCCTCCCAGCAAATGTCAATCATCTCTAGGGCCTCCGGGTGGGGTATAGCCTTGTGAGCTCCTTCCTTTCTCCAGGAGAGAACATTAAAGAACCTAGTTCTGTGCAGGTCTCATGCAAGAAAGTTCAGTTCTACCACATCCACAGGACAGTGTTTCCCGATGCTAGTCATTTTGATTTTCCTGCCTCTTGAACTTTTCTTTTGACTCTCCCACTCTGTCAGTTGGAGAAAATATTTTAATGCAAAAATATCATAGGAAGAAAAAATACCACAGATATTCTTCTTGTTCTAAAGAGAAGACTCTTACACTTCTATTTTATTACATTCATATATATATACATATATGTATACATATGTATACACACACACACTAGTATCCAAAATCCAATGCCATAGACTTTGCTAAGTTTCCATGGAGACACAATAGACTTCCAATACATTGGTTCAACTCAGCTTCTCTCACATATTTGCTATATCTCTACCTTGTTTCCTGTCAGCCATCTGTGAGGTCTAGATATGGTATCGAGGATTCCACTGGTGAGTAGAGAAGAGTTTTCATGTCTTAGCCTAGCCTACTTAATAAAATTGCTTGCTAAGTCCCTCTGTCCTCTTAGTATTATTTGACTTGGCTATTTTCTTTCTTCTATTCAGGGATTCTGAATTACCATTTTATTGAGTAGAGAAATGTGGCTCCAGTGTTCAGCTCACCCACAGAGACCACTCAGCAGTACAAGAAAAGAACAGTGGGCAGAGGTGCCACTACTAGCAGCTCCCCAAGCATGGCTCTTGGCAGAAAGGGATAGGTTATTGAGTGAGGTGTCTCTTTGAACTTGGATCCCCAGGGCTTCCACAGTATTCAGTACATAAATAAATAAAAATAAAAGCATGTTCTTAACTGATTTCTGAAAAACATGTTCTTTCATTTCCAGATTTTTATTCTGGACAAGGACTGATGATCATATGACAAGATCATAATAGTAATACAAAAAATAATTATTTGGAATAAAACTTTCTGAATTGTGCACTAATTAAGACAACATAAAAGTAATAAAATATGACTTAGCTTAGATATGATAACATAGTTCGTTGTAATGCTTCTTAGTTTTAAAATCTTTTTTATATACTTAACCTTATTTTAACCCATCATAATGTCTCAAATGCAGAGGTCAAGTATTCTTACAAAAATGTTATGCTTTGAAATGACTTAAACTTTTGAAATTGTGGCTCATTGATTTTCCATGTTTACTGCAAAATGTTGCTAGAAATAAACATTGTGTAACAAGAGGTTTCTGCTCGGTCTGGCCAGAGGTCCAGACCCACAGACTTGTGGTTCCAGAGCATCTAGCTGCGCATGATCATTCCCCGCCCCCCAAAAATGACTCAGACACATTATCTTTATCCTGTTTGGCCCATGTCTCAGGCATATTGCTAGCTAGCTCTTTCATCTTAATTTAACCCATTTCCATTAATCTGTTCGGCCACATGGTTGTGGCCAGTGGCTCACCTGTGTTCCTTACATGCTTCTTCTTTGGCGGCTGGATGGAATCTCTCTTAACTCTGCCTTCCTTCTACCTATACTCTGATTTCCTCACCCACCTACGGTGCCTGCCATGGCCAAAACAATTTCTTTATTTAAAGAATGATATTCCCAGCATACAGAAAGACATTTCCTCCTCACATTCTGTATATTTTTCTTTGATAACCTAAAGCTTACCTCATTGCATACAAATAATGGTGAAAGACAATTTAAAGGTCTGGTTTTGAGCACTCACTCTGTGCTGTTTATTCTATATAGACATGATGTCAAATCCTCAAGCTATTACCCACTTGGTAGTACAGCTTATGTGTGTTCATATAATGTTTGCAGTGCTCCAGATGTTGGTAGGTATTGGCCTGTTTCCTTTTCTTTCTTGTTTCTTACAAGCAGATTTCAAATTTGTCATGCTTCAACTTAGTTTAGGAAGTGATTGTTGGATGGCAGTGGCTGCCTAAGTTGTGGGATTCACTTTGAAATGAAAACACAGAGCTCTAGGGAAAGGGATAGGAATTAGATGGTAGGGTCTAAGAGCTCAGTAAAGGGCTCTCTGTGGGAGCATGCACATCCAAGTTTTATTCTCAGCAGCCATGTAAAGAAGTGCCAGATACAGTAGTGCCCCTATACTATTAAACTGGGGAGGTGTATGTGGGAGGTTTTTTGGGGATCAGTGTCAGCCAGTCTAGCTAAATTCCAGATTCAACGAAAGATAATATGAGATGTCTTTCTGTATGCCGTGAATTACTATTAGATAATAAAGGAACTATTTCGGCCTATGGCAAGCCATCTTATAGGCGGGCAGGAAATCCAAGCATAGATGAAGAAAAAAATAGAGCAGAGTCACACAGAGCTGCTGCAAGCTGCCACGGAGAGAGCAAGATGTTAAAGTACAGGTAAGCCATGAGCCACATTGCAAACATGAATTAGTAGAAAAGGGTTTAGTTAAGTTGAAAGAGCCAGTTAGCAATAAGTCTGATCCATAAGCCAAACAGTTTGTAATTAATATTAAGCCTCTGTGTGTTTCAGTGGGACTGTGGGTCTGCAGGTCTGTACCTCTGGGCTAGGCTGGGCCAGAAAACTCTTACCATAGAAAGACCCTGTCTCAAGAAGGAAGATGGGGAACAATCAGAGAAGACACTTGACATTGACCTCAGGCCTCTACACATACACACATACATACATATATACAGACAGTCAGTCAGACAGACAGACACACATGCACACATATACACATAAATAATATTCTTGATGGGAAGAGCGAAGCATTAAGCCAAGTTCAGGACTTTTCTAGGCAAGGGTTTTGGAACAGCTTTCCTGCCCTTGAAACAGGCCTGTGTCTCAGTTCATGAGACAAGCAGTGCACTATTCAATGTGAATAAAAAGAACAAATCTGCATTTTCCTACTGTAAGGGAACTTTGAGCTGTAAATGTATAGAAGTTTCTCTGTTGGACTTTTGTGTGGTATTAGCTTTATATTCTTTTTATAGTATCATCAGAAATGACGTCATGTGTATGTATGCCTACATATATGTGTATGTCTGTGCACATGTGTGCATGTGTGCTAGCATGTGTGTCTGTGTGTCTATGCCAGAGGATAATTTTGGCTGTCATTTTTCAGACACGTTTCACATTGCTTTGTTTTTCTTCGTATTGGGGTCTCACTAGAGATCTGCAGCTGATCTGAAACTCACTATGCAGATCATATTGGTCCTGAGCTTCAAGAGAGCCCCCTCTGTCAGCTTCCCAAGGGCTGGAATTAAAGTTATGGGCCTCCATGCCTATCTTCATCCTTTCTTTTGCAACTGAATCTTTCACTGACCTGGACTTCAGTGAGTTAGTGAGGCTGGCTGGCCAGTCAGAATCAAGGATCCTTCTGTTGCCATGTATACATGCTACCAAACTCAGGATCTTAAAACAAAACAAACAAACAAAAAAACCTCACAAGTCTTCAATACTTGTAAAACAAGAATCTTCCTGACTTGACAAATCTTTTCTTTCTGCAGATGTGTGGAATTGGTGACACTCCCTTGAGTGGACAGACTGGGTAATTAGTGAGGAAGCTTTTGATTCAAAACAAGCCGTGAGAATATGGAAGTCAGTGTGACTTTCTTGCAAACCCCTTGACCTAATGCTGGGTACATAGCCAGTGAAAGCACTATGGAGATATTGACAACCACACACTTCTCAGAGCAGACAAGTGACACTGAGACCTTTGTTGGTTTGGTCTCAGCTGGTTGGGAACAGGAGTCAAAAGCATCATTTTAGAAGCTGGAGGTCATATTTCCTATGCTGGTATATTGCTGCTCTGATCCTATATTTTCTTTTTAAAGAACATTTGTCCTTCAGCACTATGTACTGTCATAACCAAACTTCACTATGGAGACTGGTAATATTGAAAACAAGCTTGGATTCAAAAACAAATATGAGAACAGGAATCCTGTACAATGACAGAATGACAGACTTGGATAGCATCTCTTGAAGTCCTCTGGGCTGGGTCTACAATATTGTCTGCATAATGAGATGTCGAGGATCGCATGAGAATGCATCTGTTAATGTAATGTGCTCTGTAAGTGATGAACCAGAGAAATACTAGGAACTATACAACCTGCTCACATTTTACAGAGGAGAAATCTCATCTCTATGGGCTGGGTCATCTGTCTTCAATTCCCTTTGTTCTCCAAGGTCAAGCTTTATTGGTTGAGTCCCACTCAACAACCCCAGCTGGGCACTTAGTTATAACCCAGCTGCTATCATCCCACCACGCTGGTAGCAGGGCCCTGTTTATTTCCTGGGTGATGAATTGGAGCTGCCGAATCCCATGGCTTCTCTACTTTCTTCCCTTGAGTTAGAGGCTGGATAACTTACATTTATAGATTGGGCCAGCTCTGAACTCGGCATGTGCTGGGAAAATGAAATGAAGAATGGGTTCAGTTACTCCGAAGTTTTATTTTGCCAGCCAAGCAGTGGAGAACAGTTTCTCTAAATAGGTAGGTTCCTCCAGCAGCTGTCAATTTTCATCATGGTGTGACATGACATAAGGTCTGTCTATAAATGCCTGGGATCTGAGTCACACACCAGAAAAGAATCCCAGAATAACAACTTACACCTCTCCATTTATAAGCATTTTCTCCCCTTTTCCCTCCCCGCTTCTCTGTCACCACATAACTTTTTCTCTTCTCTGGATGTTTACATATGTGTATGTGCATGTGCACCTACATGTGTGACTATGGTGCATATGATCCAGTGGAATGTGCTACTGTTAATCAATTAAAAAAGAAACAATACCTTTTTCATCTGATTTGTTTTCTCATCTGCTGTAAATGTATTTATTGTTCAAAGCTCAGGACTGGAACTCCTGAGGTAGAAAAGCACTGGAAGTGGACAGAGCCTGAAACAGTTTGAATGATATATTGCATATAATGTATCTATCAACCCCACCTCTATCTCCATACCTATCTAAATCTGCATTTATGTATATCTACAGTTGTAGTGGGAAATCATGGATTGTAGAGGTGTGGGAGGGGCATAGACTGCGGAGACGGAAGCGGAGCACGGAGGGAGAGGCGAGTCTTCTGGTCCCTGGGCGCAGCGAGGCGGTGGGTCCGTAAGGGTCGGTACGGCGGCTTGGCGAGTTGCTAAAACTTCCTTTTATAAGTAATTGTAACAAAATAAACCTTATTTAAAACATACCTCTTGGTGGCGGGTTTTTACCGTGATATACAGTGGTATGTCTTCCAATTTTCTTTATTTGTTAAGGTTGTTTCTTATAGGTTGAGTCTCTGAGTGATCCCACAGAGCCCTTACTTATAACTCAGATACTATCTTTCCATCCACTCTGCACCATTTCTTACCATCAATTTGCATGTTTCCCCACAAAACAATCTGCAAACTCATTAAATCTCTCTTCTGTCACTCAAATCAATGCTTTACATCTTTTCAAGCAGGCTTTAATCTAGTACCTTTGCTTCTTTAATTCTCCATCTTGTAAAAGATCCAAATAACACCAGCTTGGAAATCTTGGCTTTGAGAATTTTATTCTTCATAGAAAACAACTGGCAGGATGTCCTCTTCCCCATATAACCTGGATTCTCAGGCGATCTCTGGAGTTTTATTTCTCTTGGGTTTCCCTTATCCCCTCTGCTCTATCTTCCTGGATAATCACATCCCTGAGAGTTACAAAGCCTTCTTGTTTGAAGTCACTGTCATTTGAACAGGACAGCCTCCTTCCCTCTCTTCCCAGCACTGCTTCATGCCAAGACTCAGTTGAAGTCCATCTTTCTTTCTCTGTTCTGTGTAGATAATTTTTTTCTTTGGCAGCCAGCTCACAGATAACAACACAGAAACGTATTAATTACGAAAGCTTGGCCTTTAGTTTAGGCTTGTCTCAACTAGCTCTTATAATTTAAACCAACCCATTTATATGAATCTACTTTCTCCCACGTGGTCTTACTTTTCTTCCATCTTACATTTTCTGTTTCCTCTCTGTATCTGCTGGCCTCATTCTCACAGGCCTAGATTATCTTCTCCTGCTTTGTCTCTCTGCCCAGAAGTCCCACTTACACCATTTGCCTAGCTATTGACCATTCAGCTCTTTATTAAACTAATCACAGCAAAACATCTTCATACAGTGTAAAAATATCCCACAACATTTATGACCTGGCACTAGGTCTCTTTTATGGTATTAGATGATATGACAGTTACAGACATTTTGTTTGAACTTGAAAACTTTGGTCAGCATTGCTGTCTCACTGATAGGATGTTATGCCACCCAAACAATCAAAACTGAGCATGGTTGTGCATGCCTGGGATCTCTAGATGATGATTTAGATTGTGCCATTCACCATTGGCATTGATGTTTCCATGTATTCCTTCAAGAATGAAGATTTCACTTCTTCTCATATTCCAGCTTTAACTAGATGGTCCAGGTAGAATGCAAGATCACTACTTGAATAAAAGAAGATCTCAAACCAGAAGCAGAAATAAGAGTGAAGGGGCTGTCCTGGCTTTTTCTTGCTTCAAAGAACCAGCTGAAAACAGGCCATGTGAGATTCTGAATATGGATTAACTTGATCCTCTGTTCAGGGTCTCAACAGACACACAGGATTTGATAGTGCTTTTCAATTCTATCTTAGCCTAGTTTTTCCAGATTCACTGTTGGTTGGGAGAATTCAGTTTCTTATAGCCATATGCTGCCAACACCTTCAAAGGCTAGCTGGTTATTTCTCTGACTTTAGAGATGACCCTGCTCCATCCAAGTAAATGAATTCTGCACAGTATAATTGTACTTGGATTAACTCAAGGTTAAAGACTAATTATTCCTGAAAAACTGCAACATTGTCACACAGAGATGATCCAGCCTAGTCACAGCAGGTTCTTCTCAAAGATAAGAGATAGAGCTTACAGAAAATATGCTGGGAGAAAATAGTAACGTTGTATTCAGTTTTAGAATTCTTATGACCAAATTCATGAAAATAGCATGCTCCTGGGACTCAGGCATCCCTGGGTCAACTCCTAAACTCAACTCAACTCTCTCTCTCTCTCTCTCTCTCTCTCTCTCTCTCTCTCTCTCTCTCTATTTAAAGTAGCATTGGTATCTTGTGCTTCCTCTTTCTGATGGGAGAATAATGATGACCATTGTGTGACCTGATCTCATAGACTGAAGCCAAAATAAGTAAGTACCTGCCACAGTGCTGGCTATGTACTGGAAGCTCTGCCTTTGGGCCATGGCATCACCATTGCCCATGAGGGACTCACAGAAGATTCTGAGAACACTCTCAAAAGTCCTATAGAAGATCAAGTCTCTTAGTTTCTGAGAATCTAGGTGGAGGGGATCTATCCCTTCCCTAAAAATATATAGATAATTTATGAAACCTAGATATCTTATTAAGTAGTGTAGTAGCCTACACATTACCTATTCTTCTGTGAGTAAACCCTACCCATGTGTAGCTCCTTTTACTGGTTAGATTTTGTTTGTTTGTTTGTTTTTGTCAATTGAATACAAGCTAGAGACATCTTGGAAGAGGGAAATTCAATTAAGAAAACACTTTTATCAGATTGGCTGGTAGACAACTCTGTGGAGGTATGTTCTTGATTAATTATTTATGTAAGAGGGCCCAGCCCACTGTGAATGGTGCCACCCTTGGGCAGGGTTCTGGGCTGTGCAATATTGGCTCTGATGAAATCAGACTAAGCAATCCAATAAGCTCTGTTCTTCCATGGTTCTGCATTAGTTTGTGCCTCCAGGTTCCTGCCTTGAGCTGTTGCCTTGACATTCCTCAATGATCAACTGTGACCATGGCATGTTAGCCAAACAAACCTTTCTCTCCTCAAGTTGCTTTGGGTCATGGTGTTTATCATAGCAATAGAAAAACACAAACCAATTAACTAACTAGGTATTCCTCACTCATGTTTCTATGAGTAATCCTCTACCCATGCTCCTGTAGGCAACTCATCACTCATACTCCCTCATTCAAGCTCCTGTGAATAACAATATAAATTTATTTCTTTGGTATATCCTTTGTATCTTATCTGGGGTGAATAAATGTTGGTTCTCCACCACCTCCAGGAAGAGTTTACACATCATTCCCCACAAGCATCAATTTGGGGGCAAGAAGGAAGGCGTGAGTACTGCTAAAATGGGATTAATTATTGTGGGAGAATCTGTGTGTAATCATATCTGATGATGGAGTAGTTCACACAAAATTGATTTTCATAAGGGTGTGTGTATGTGTGTGTGTGTGTGTGTGTGTGTGTATGAGAACAATGACCGTGAGAACCACAGATGTCAACTGTTGTTAAAGAGATGCTTACTTTCTCACGTTACTGGTTTATTTTTTATGACTACACTTATGGATTATTCCCACTTAACATTAGATTATAAAGAGTTTTCTTTGTTTTGGAGAAGTTTAAAATTATCACCTTCATTTTAAATGGCCATACCTTTCAGAGTTGCTGATTTGTGTTATCTTGTATGATAATTTGAATTCTGTGTCTCATCCACTAGAACATAAATTCTAGAAAGATCTAGGTGTCTGTTGCACCATTGTTATGCTCTCAGCACCCACAGCCCTGGGCATATGATTGGTGAATAATAAATATTTGTTGAGAGGCTGATGAGTGAATAAATGTACATAGACTGTGGAAGTATCTTAGTTACTGTTCTATTACTATTAAAAAATCATGACCAAGGCAACTTAAAAAAGAAAGCATTTAATTGTGGGCTTACTTACAGTTTTAGAGGGTGAGTGCATGATCATCATAGCAAGTGCATGACAGCAGGCAGGCAAGCATGGGAATGGAGCAGTAGCTAAGAGTTTACAACCTGATCCACAGACACATGCAGATATAAACTTGGCCAGGCATGAGTTTTTGAAATCTCAAAGGCACTGTCAGTGACATACATCCTCTAACAAGACCACAGAGCCTAATCTTTCCTAAAATATTTAGTCCTACCAACTAGAAATTAAATTCTCAGCTTTTTGAGCCTGTGGGAGACATTCTCTTTCAAACCTCCATAGGGCATATGATAATCTACTTTGTAGTCTATTGTAGCTAAACCTTTCTTCATAATTGTAAATCTTCAGTGAGTGCTGCATATAAATCATTTCACATGTGTAAATAGGCTGATTCACATGGAAAATTCCATGCTCCAGCATGCCGTCTGAGTGTATATAGCCACAGATGCTAGGAGGGTGTTTAGAGACTAATGTATTGCTGTGTGAGTCAGTAAGCCCTTTTCTTATTGGTATGTGCGGTTAATGTCCCCTGTCAGTTTGATTGAATCTGGAATCAACTAAAGGCATGATTTGGGAGCAGGGCTGTAAAGGGTATTATTAGTGTTAACTGAGGAGAAAGACCCTATCTCAGGGGCGGCACCACCACACTACCAAGGCATAAAAATGCCTTAGCAAAACAAAGGGATTTGCTCCTTGCTAGTGAATGCATTTGCCACTTTATATCTGTTCTTCTGCCATCTCACCTTGACTTAAGAACCCACACTGCACCCAAACCCACGGTGCTTTGAGAGACTCGCTGATGCTAAGAAGGAGGAGCCACATTGACAACAAAGCCAAGACAGTTTGTACAAAGCTGAGACCTTTATAAATAGTGTGTGTGTGTGTGTGTGTGTGTGTGTGTGTGTGTGTGTGTGCTCGTGTGAATGGAGGTCAGAGGATGGCATCTATGTTCTCCTTAGTCACTCTGTACCTTCCTTTTTTGAAAAAGGTTTCTTACTTATGATTGAATCTCTGATTTGACTGGACTGTCTAGCCAGAAAGACCCCAAGATCTGATTATCTCTGCCTCCTCAGTGATGGGATTATAGGCACATCTTTTTTCATTTTTTAAAACTGTTACTTTTCCATAATTAATGCCTAGCCTTCATGCTTGCACAGGTAAGGGAATATACCAATTGGGATATCTTTTCAGGCTGGGAGAGGAGAATTTGACGTCAGAGAAGAAAACGGATAACTTAATTGGAATTGTAACAGGGAAGTCAGGAAGACCAACAGTTCATTTATGGCTTCCTTGAGTCAGAGTAACTGCTCTCATTTTCCTATTTTAATTCTAATAACACTTCCAACATGACCCTTCCATGTCATTTATGTATGTATGTATGTATGTATGTATTTATTTATTTATGGCCCACTAAATCCAATTAGTGTTGCCCTGTGTGTACTGGTATGGGACGACCAGCAGCTACACTCTCAAAAATGAATGATTTTTCCTCCCCAAAACTGATCACTTGCTGGTACCTCCTCCATAAGAACTTGGCTTAGTAGAGCCCCTCCCACACTTGTGTCTATAGCTTGGGTGGCTTGGTCCTGGGCAGGCCTTGGCCAGGCAAACTACAGCATCTGTGAATTCATGAGTGCTGTAGCGTGTTATGTCTAGAGGATAGCCTTTATGAAATTGATTTTGGAGCCCTATAGTCTTAATTTTGCAATTTAATTCCAATAGTTCTGCAAATTAATTTCTTAAATCCAAGGCCTAAGTCTTTTTATGTTAAGAAATAAATTATCTTCAGAATAATTTGAAGAAAGGACAGCCTCTGCTGTTGCTATGTGGCTGTGGGTGGGCAGCTTAGAGGAGAGGCCAGCCTCTGCTGTTACTATGTAGCTGTCAGCAGCTTTGACAACTGCTCTAAAAGAGCGAAGTGACATGAAGGTTCAATGAGTATAGTGTAGACTTGAACAAGATTATCCTTGTTTTTCAGCATCTAAAGCCTTTTCATGGCCTTTCTTTTTAGGGTGGAGACGGGTGGGATTTCACATTCAGAGATTTGATGTGGGATTATTCTCTTGTACATTGCAGATATTTGTTTCTCCTACTGGTTGAATAAAATGCTGTTTGGCCAGAAGGCAGGCAGGAAGTATGGGCAGGGCTACTAGACTAAGAAAGTTCTGGGAAGAGGAAGAACAGAGCAGAGACGCCAACAAATGCAGAGGAAAAAAGGACAGAATGCTACTCTGAGAAAAGGTACCAAGCCATGTGGCTAAGCAAGACAATAATAGGATGCATTAAGATGCAAGAGCTAGCTAGCAATATGCCTGAGCCATAGGCCTAGCAGAATGTAATTAATATAAGGCTTTATGTAATTTTTTCTTGGATCAAGGAGCTGCGGGTGATCTGTTCGGCATAACTGGTCCGGATCTTGGGGCTAGTCTGGGCCAGAAACTAATTACTACAGATTGAGATTTTTACTCTATAGGGTGAGGCGGGGCCCAGCAGTGTAGACAGTTAAGAGTATTCTTTGAGTGGAACTTGGCAGTTAGAGGAAGTTCTGGGGGAGGGGCCTGACCACTCATGTGGCTTGTACCCTCATATCAAGATTGGTCAAGGTGAATCAGCAGGAGAAAAGCAGTCCCAGAAAGCAGGCAAACAAGTCAGAGAGACCCACTCCCTATTCCCACTGTTAGGAGTTCCACAAGAACACCAAGCTACACAATCGTAATATATATGCAGAGGACCTAGCTCAGCTCCCTGGTTGCCATTTTAGTCTCTATGAGTCCCTATGATCCCTGCTTAGCTGATTCTGTGGGCTGTGTTGCTGATGATATTCTCAACCCTTCTGGCTCCTACAATCTCTCCTCTCCCTTTTCTGTGGGGTTCCCTGAGTTCTGCCTAAAGTTTGGCTTGGCAGGTCTCTGCATCTGCTCCTATCAGTTTCTGGGTGAAACCTCTCTGATGGCTACTAGGCTAGGTTCTGGCCTATGATTATAGCAGAATATCTGAGGCTCTTATTTGAATTTTCAGAAGAACAGATGTGTGGTTGTAAGGAAATGTACCATTGTTGGCATTGCTCTAAAAAAAATCTGTCTTCAAATTATGATCACCTCTCTACCTGTACTGAGAGTTAAATTTACACTTGTCCCCTGGATCCCCATATCTCAGTACAACACAGTTCTTCAGTGCTTGGAGGGAAGCCAGCCAGGAAGTAATGTTCTTGCTTATGGTAGACCAGTTAGTTGATGGCCTGCGGTATCCATCCACAGATTGATACCTGGCTGGTTCTTCTCCCTTAACTCAGCCTTACTGGTTTAAAAGCAGCTTTTGTCTCCATACTAGGAGGAAGAAGAATAATAGTGGCCAACTCATGGAAAATGATAAATAAACTATGTATTGAAAGTTTAGTGCTGAAATGAGGGCTAATGAAAAGGGAGACTACTGAACATCACGGATGAAGAAGAAATTCTAAAAGAATTCCAGTTTTAAAATAGTAACAACAATTTACTCACCACAAATAAAAATAGACATCTAAAATAAAAGAAAGAAGGAGATATTGTGGAGGCTCCCAGACTTACTCAAAATGTTAGGTGCCCGAATATAATGAAGCAATGATTGCAGCAATTTATGGAAAACATGGTGCCTCCAGTTCTATCTTTAGCCAAACTGTCAATCATCTGAAAGAAAAAAAAATGTATGGCTCAGGAATACAATACTTGTACATGTTTTTAAGAGGTAAAAACTACTTAGAGGAAAACAAAACAAAACAAACTATATAAGGGATCCATCCAATTAAAGTCAATAAAAAGGAACAGTAAAACTGAAATATATAGGAGAAAGGATTATGTTCTGGTACATTGTCAATATTTGTTCCCCCTACTGGTTTACTAATTGGCTTGAGGCAGACAGGAAGTGTGCAGGGCTACCAGACTGATAAAACTTTGGGACCAGGAAGAATGGAGCAGAAATGCCAGAGAGAAGTCAGAGATACACCATGATGAGATGCCAGCAGACGCAGAAGAAAAAAGTTGAAATGCTGCTCTGAGAAAAGGTACTGAGCCACATAGTTAAACGAGATAAGAAGCATGGGTTAGTTTAAGAGTAAAAAGTTAGCAAGCTTTATGCTTGGGCCCTAGACCAATCATCGTAAAATTAATATAAATACCTATGTGTTACTACAGGTCTGTGGGTCTGTGGACCTGCGGGTCTGAACCACAGACTGACAGGTCAGAAACTCAATACGACAGAAACATGATTCTATAAGTTGGGAAAGAGAGTAAGGTTTGTATTGAATTTCAAGAGCTTATTTTTGTGATAAATACTAAAGACAAAATATCAAGTAATTTAATTAGATTAAAAGGCATATAAATTAGCACTGACAAACATATGCAAATTAAATCAATTACATAAAAATAGTTCATAAATTTCTAGGCAAATTAACCTGAAAGTGTAATTGCAGCATATATGCATACATAAATATATACATACACACAAATATAGATATACACATATATAAATATGCAGAGAATATATGCATATTTTGACAAACTACCAAAGTTGGTTTATAATGAATTAGGCAGTATGAATATACCAATAACTTTAAAATAAATCAAGTTTGTCTGAAGAATTAGATTCAAGAAAATTATCAGATAGACGTGTTTGATAGTCCTTTAAGGGATAGATAAATAAATGCTTTTTAATTTTACAGAGCATAGTAAAGGAAGCTACTTAAAATAATTATTTTTATATAGGTAATGTAAGTCTGTTAGCCACAACTTGAAAATGTTGGAACAGAATTTTCAAAAAATGACTACAATTTTGTTTATAGATAAACATAGAGCTTAATTAATGTATTAGAAACTCAAAATTAGCAAAAATATTTAATGAATAATTCACTGTGACTAAATAGGGTTTATTCTAGCAAAAACAATCATGGAAATACATTAACATCTATTATTACAACTCATGGCATAAGAAGTTAAATAGGATGCACAGGTTTCATAGTTTTCAAATATTTATTTCACAAAATAAATAATATAAATCACCCAAATAAAAATACGAGGACCATTATACTTTGCAATGGTTAATCTCCAATGTCCACTTGACTAGATTTAGAATCTCTAGATGATACACATCTGGGTGTATTTGTGGGAGTATTTCCAGAGACAGAGTCTGAGGAATATGTCTTGAATATGGGTTGACCCATCCTGTAGACTGGGATCCTGAGCTGACTAAAAATGAAAAAGCAAGCTGAAGACTTGCCATTAAACAAAAAGCTCATAATTTTCACTGGGGCAGTAGGAAGGTACCTCAAGAGCAAAACTCACCATAAAAAGCTGTATCTTGTAAAAATAGTCACTTGAAAGGAGAAAGCCTAGGGTGTGAATTTTAATGAGTGGGTTCCCTGATTTAAGATAAATCATGGCAGAACATTTCCCCACCCCCCAGGTTAGGTATCAAACATTCAGAGCCTTCTACTGTGGTAGTAGGAGTTAGACCATATTTCCAGCTTCCAGCAGAACTTGACAGCTTCCTTTCCATAGTTTTGAAGACACAAAATATCCAAGCCTGGAGGCTTTCACCAAAATTAAAGAAAGCCAAGGAAGCCAGGCATTGGATAGTAGGGTCAGGTTCATAGTAGAGAAACCTTGAAGGGCCACTGTGTGAATCTGAGAGGGTAAAGTGGAAGTTGCAATGGAAAATTCGAGGTCTGAGGATGCAGGAATCATGGGACATCTGCCATGGAAAGCTGCATGTACCTCCTGGAGCTGGCCAGAAAAAGATGTGAATGTACAAGTAGAGGAGCTAGAGGGCAGGGCTATAGGAGCCTGTTGGAGACTGATGGCTAGTCTTGATTTTCAACTTGGCTACTGCAATTAGCTAAAATGCAAGCAACCAGGTACACCTGAGAAGAATCTTTCTTGATTGGATCGTTTGAGGTGATAAAGTCTACCTTGATCTGGTGTCATTCATTACATTCTAACATTACTCACTCTTACTAGAAAATTCATTCCTTTATTTATATTAGACCCTACTTCTTCAGGATTATGGTGTATCCTGAAGATTAGCAGAGACACCCAGCCTCATGGACTGAACTAGTACTAGATTCTTGGACTTTCCATGAGGAGGCAGCCATTGCTGAAATAGTTGGAGCATAACCTATAAGCGACTCCTTTCTCTCTCTCTCTCATATATGAACCTTCATCAGACGGACTCTTGCTAGAGAAAGCATATCACTGAGAACATAGTCATGTGACCAGCAAAGGATCCCGAGCTGACAACTGAGAGAATAATATCTTGAGATCATTTATGAAGATCAGATGAGGACATGTCTCTAAAATGTTCAGTGATGTGCTGGTACACACACAATTGCTGAAACAAAATCTGGAATTCAACAGGCAGATGGTAAATCATCCATCTCAGAAGAAGTTAATCAACTCCCCAAATCAGTATGTGCAGAGTATGCACAAGTATGTATTCTGTGGTTTTGTTTGGAAGAGAAAAATCATCAATAGCCACATGCCAAAATAGAAGACAGATGGGATAAATTATTATACGTTTAAATCATGTGATCTTTACAGTCATTTTAAAATCATTATGTAGCCATTCATTCATTGATATGTAAAGTTGACAGTATATCCACCTAAGGCTTAAATAAAAGAGAATTTACAATTCCACTTTGGCAAAAATTCTATGAATATAATTATATAAATTTAACTAAAAATATAAAATTGCAGAACTTCATACTAAAATATTAGTGATGATTCTTAACAGTGGTATAAACTTCAAGGCCATTATTATTTTTTTAGGGCCTCTCTATGTTGCTGTGACTGTCTTGGATTTCATTGTTCAGACCAATTTGGCCTCAAACTCAGAGTTTTGCCTGCCTTTGCCTCATGAGTGCTAGGGTTAATGGCAAGCATGACCATATACAGATTTTAATTTAAAAAAATGTGCATAGGTGCTTTTTCTGCATGTATGTTTATGCACACATGTGCACTTTGTACCTAAGAAAGTCAGAAGAGGGTGTCAGATTCCCTGTGACTAGGGTTACCTTATGGATGGGTGTAAGCTGCCCTGTGGTACTGGGAATGGAATTCAGGCCTTCAGGAAGAACATTCAGTGCTCTTAATGCCTGAACTATCTCTCCAGCCCTAAGGCCACTGACTGTTGTTGTTTTATCATTTTGCTTTTCCAATAATTCTATGATAAATGATAACTCATGGGTTTAATGGAAATGTTAAGATAATTGCTTGGGGACCCTCTTGCACACTGCAACTGTTTGTTACCCCACATTGTCCTCTCCAAGACAGATTCTGCTTTAGGTGGCAGAGCTCCATCAGTATTTATGCCTCAAGTTTTTTCTTAGTCTTAAAAATATGTTTTCAAATTTCATTTTATTTATGATTGTTGTGTGTGTTATGTATATGTGCATAATGCCACAGCATGCATGTAGAGATCAGAGAGCGATTTTCAAGGGTCATTCATCTTCTTTATTCTTGGATTTGAAGATTAAACTTAGTTCATCAGACTTCTCTAGCAAGGTACAAAATGCACTAAGCCATGTAGCAGGCCCCCTCTCTTTATAAAAGCAATATTTGGAAAACTGAACCCATGCACATGTAGAGAACCATTTTCTTTGCATATATCAACATGTACAGTGAGGATTGCTCTCACCTGGGAGCCATCCTGCCTTGAATTAGGTTTGTCTGTCTTAGTTCTTATCATCCAGTCAACACCATTTATCTTGGTGGAGGATCCAGGTACTCAATGTGTTGTGAGAGTCAGTGTTGATTATGAACTCAGCAGGCTCTAGTGAAACCACTGGGCATGTCTGTAAGGGATTATGTAGGTTAAGGTCACCAATGAAAGACCCATTTCCATGTGTACAGCACTCTTCCCTGGGCTGGAGTCATAGACTTTAGAAATGGGGTTAAGTGAACTGAGAATCAGTGTTTACCTGTCTGTGCTTTCTGATTGTGGGGACCATGTTACTAGCTCCATTATGATCTTCCTGGAGAAGATGTGCTGATGTACTTGCAAACTTCTTCCTCCTAAGCATCTGGGTGTGGGCTTGGCTGAGTGTGTGTTGCTAGTTCTTACACTTAAATGCAGATGAGAAGATCTCTCTGGTCACCTGTTCTGTCATTGCTGAAGAAGCGTGTGAGGTGGAGGTGGAAAGAAACAGGATATGAGGTCCTGAGGATGCTTTTAGTCCCATGGAATAAAAAGAACAGGTTTATCGACAATCTTTCCTGAGGGTGTGACTTCAAAGGCATCTTTCCACTCCTGATCATTGCTTTTTGTGGCATCTTAGGAGGCCCTATGAACAAAAATTTCCCCTAGATGAAGTTGAAATGTGCATTAATTAAAATTAACTCTGGGACCACTGGATGACAAAGGATGTACATTTATATGTGCTTCTATTTCCCATTACAGATTATGTCTAGCCGTATTTTGTGATATAGTACACCAGAGATACTACAATAAAATTAAATGACAACATTAAGATACACTCAATAATAAAATGTCAAGAACACAGAGATGCCCCAATTTGGATACAAGCACCCTCTCATTACCTAATTCCTAGGGAGAAATTGTCCAAAAATTAAATTGCTTTTTAGGTTCAAGTGCAAAGGAATTAACATCAGAGATCAAATGTATTTGCCCTTGTGAATTAAAAGTCAAGTAGAATTAAAGTTCTCCTTTATGACTTACTTTGTTCATCCTTAGCCAGGGGTGGTACTTTGGATGGAATGGAGGTTCCATTCAGGGCCTCAGATGAGTTTGTGTGAATGGCAAGTGAGCCTCAGTTTTATGACTCCAGAATTACCTGTGCACTTGTGATTACACCAGTAAGAACAGACACCACTGATACTGCTGCAGGTCCTCAGTCGTGGCAAGCCTCTGCCTCAAAACACAGTGCCAGTGCTTCCCAGTACAGGGCAGGGCTGCAGTGGTTGGTGGGGATGATGCCTGGTGGGAGGAAGGGAGTCCCGATTTCTCTACACTATGTCAGGGCTGCAACTGTCTCATGGTCCATTTTACTCTCAATGAGCTGTTTGCTGAGTGTGATGGTTCAGGTTGACATCTGCTTGGCAGGATATAGAACCACTCAGGAGACAATTCTCCAGGCATGCCTGTAAGAGATTATCTTGACTAGGTTAACTCAAGATGGGAAAGTCCTTCCTTTAGAGTTGGCACCTTGGAGCCGATTCCCTGCAGAGGAACACCTAGCCCAGTCTTGATCCTAGGATCAGGAAATCAGACCTGCCTGGAGTGGATGCGCCATGCTGAGTTGACCCACCTTAGGACTTCTTGCCCTTTTGGGGGAGGAGATTGGGGAATGGGGATGCAGGGGCTGAAGGCTGACTGGGAGGGCTTGGGGGGAGGGATGGAAAAGGAAACAGGGAAATACATGGAAAAAATACTTTTTTATAAAATAAATAAAAAATGTATAAAAATCTTAAAAATTCAAAACCAATTATTAATTGTAAACTAAATTCTAGAATTGTCCTGTGAATGAAAGAAATCTAGATTAGGGTTTTATCAAGAAGCTGCTCAGTTTGTATTGGTTTCCTGCAGTCTTATTTCCATAAATTAACACAATTGAAAAGAATTCTCTAAGTAGGAAGTAGATTTGGGCAATATTCTTTTGCTATGTTATGGGAAATAGGATCTAATTGCTTATACTGTTCCTTATCCCAGAGAATGGATCTAAAGCATTTCTGCTTCCTTATCTGATAGAGATCAGTATGGGTGGTAGATTTAACCACTATAGTTCGTTTTAGAGTCTCCTCTCACTTCAATTTTATTTTTCCTTTAAAAATGTTTCTCCCTGCTGTGACCTAAACAGTTTTGAAATTTACTTATGCGGGATGACAAATGAAAAAAGAAAAGACAGACACACAGACATAGTTACAGACAAGCTAGGATCAGGTGCATCATGCACTCTGATGAAGATACACCAGCAACCCAGAAACTCATCCTGTCTCACAGGCTGCTGAGTAGGGAGGTGTATTTGTTGTATATACCTGAAGGAGAAAGAGACAGATTATACAGTCTTGGTAGGGGGTCTCTTGAAGGGGCAGTCTCAGGCTTCAGTCATCCTGGATAAGAAAGCTGCACTGATGGCTTCTGTACACAACAGTTCTAGCTAAAGGTGAATCATTCATCATACTTGTACTTGGACCCTGGGGAAAGATTTGCCACTTTCTGAGTCTGATTCAGCAAAGGCTTTGCCATTCCCATGGGTCTAGGCATTGGTGTCCTTGACATAGTCCTGCTCAGATCAATAATACACATTCAGAACTTTATCTGCTCCCAACAGTTCACCACTTTCCTTTTAGTACAAGCACCTAACATGATAGGAACTCTGTGATGGCACTCTGGGATGAGCAAAGTTGACTTGAATTTGTGTGTGACTACAGGTGCACTTGTGTATAACACACAAGTGGCAGGCAGAGGCCAGTCTTGTTGTCCATACTTGCCTTTCACCATGTTTAGGGTAGTTTCTCTGTTGTTTTCTACTATGTATGCATCCCAAGCTATCAGGTCCACCAAGTTCAGAGAGTCTCCTGTATCTACTGCTTATCTCCCCACTGAAATGCTAGGATGACAGGTACTCATTCTGTGTGTCCAGCTTTGACAGGGACTTTGGAGATCTAAACATGGTCTTCATAGTTGTGCAGCAATTGCTTTTACCCACGGAGTCACCTTTGAAACCCTTGATTACATTTAAAAGCAACAGATATTGTCTGCTTCATGAAGTCTAAATGACTCGTATTAGGAAAAATTCTTCTCCATCATTGACTTTTACTTGTAGACATGGACTGTAGAAATAGCTGGACCAGTATATTCAGGAACAGCCAGAGCAAGAGAACACAAGAGTGCATGAAGCTTGTTAGGGGCTAAATAGCCATATCAACCGATGAGTGCACAGCCAGCCTCTGTTGAGATTTATCTTCTGGCTCTGTATCTCTCTGTTAACACTCACACCATAGGTGGTGACTTGTTCATGTCTAGCATCTCATACTATTTTCCTGAAGCCAGCTTCCTTCTATGTTTCTAGTAATACCTTTGCAGATCCTTCTGGATTGATGTCTTGCTTTATAGGTATGCCTTGACTCAAAACAGCTCCTTATCAGTAGATCAAGACACATTTACACCATAGATACCCTAGCAAGGTAGGAAGCTCAAGGGCACTAGCCCTTATTACCAGAAATAAGAAATGAGAAAAAAACTAAGAGCTTTGTGGTGTATTAGTGAATACTAACTAACTCTCCAGGAGAATAAGAAAACCAGATGACTCTGATTTATAGTGTGTTCTGAGTTCTTTGTGGCTAGTTTTATTTCATGGCTTTGTTTGTCCTATTTAAAAAATCTTTGTTTCACTCATGGTAGAAGGACTTCTACATTTTGTTTTAGATTTTTCTCTGTTAATTTGTGTGTTTGGTGTGTGAGAATGTTATATGTTGAAAAGATGATCTCTTTTACATGCTTTACATGAAATCAGTTTTCCAGGACTGGGGATGGAGTTCTGTAGGTATAGCACTTAGCTAGCATGCAGAAAGCCCTGGGCTTGATTCCCAGCATAGTGAAAAGGTGTGGTGATGCATGCTGCAATCCCAGCACTGGAGAGGTGGAGGTGGGACTGTCAGCATTTCAAGGACTTCCTCCACTGTATCTTCAGCTTGAGGCTAGTGTGGGATACAATTTTAACAATAGCAGCAGCTACAGCTGCAGCAGCACCAATGCAAGAGAATCAACTGCCATATTTATGGGAGGCTGTTTTGGGGTGTGCTGTTTGTTATGTTGGTCTGTATGCACGTCTTCAGGACAACATTCTCCTCTTGTGATTACTTTAGCTCTGTAATAAATATTGAAACCAAGTATCATGAGTTCCTGAAGTTTCTTCTTCTCTTTCAAAATAGTCTAGATTCTCCTGCTCTTTCATTTTCACATGTAACTTTACAATCAACCTGCCTTTACTCCATTCTTGTTCATTTTTCAAAGAGCCCTGTTCAATGTCCCAGAAGTTAGACGCTGAATCTCATTTTCTCCTGAAATACAGGGCAGAACCCAATCCTGTGATGGATTGCTGGGGAGGAAGCAGTGGGAACAGTGATCTTCCCGCCCCTCTTTCCTCAGTAGTTACTCTTCCACTGTGGAGTTCTGTTTGTGGGCAGCCTCCTAAGACAGAAGCAGACAGGAAGGACTGCGGATGTCTAAAGGCAACTTCTAGATGTGTGCAGAGGTTTACAGGGTACTGGAGCAGGAAGGATGCCCTCTATTCTCTGAGCAGTGATGTACAAGTCTTACTGCAAAGAGACAGGAAGAGGGAAGGGGCCTTAGGTGAGCAGGCTCCTCTGCTGTCCCCATACTCACTCTCTAGTTACTTGGGGGAATATGAAAGAGAGTAAGAACAACGTTGATTACTTTTCTTATTGCTGTGACAAAATACATGGCAATAGTAACTTAAGGGAGTGGGTTCTTTCTGGGTCATAGTTTGAGGATGCAGTACACCATGATGAAGAGGGCAGCCTTGGTCATGCTGGTAGAAGCCTGAAGAAGCTGGTCACATTATATCCACAGTCAGGGAGCAGAAAGGAATCTCAGGCCATGGGATGGTGCTGTGCACATTAGGGGAATTCCCGGCTTCATCTCACCTAAAGTAGACAAATCCCTTCAAGGTAGGACCAGTGGCTCGCCTCTCACATGACTCTAGATCCTGTCAAATTGACCAAAAATATCTATCATCACAATGACGGAAGAGCAGAAAAAGCATGTGCGTGGTGTAAGTTCATGCACATACACAAAACACACACACACACACACACAACTAATAAAATGTAATACACTTTTCTTGTAAAGATATGAAGTATGGGCTGGGAAGATGGCTTAATGGATAAAAGCACTTGCTACACAAGCTTGAAGACTTAGATTAAGATCCCCAGAATCCATCTGAAAAGCCAGATGTACATATCTGTGGCCCCAGAGATCACATGGCAGAATGGAAGGAAGACACAGGAGGATCATCTGCCACGAAGGCCAAATGGAACATGTAGTGCCACAGAAACAAGTGAGACCTTGCCTCAGACAAAGCAGAAGGTGAGAACTGACTTCCTGAAGTTTTTCTTTGTCCTTCATATGCACACCATGGTACTTACATGCCTTTCAAATACATACGTTCTGTCTTTGTCTCTATTTATTACCTCTTTCTCTCTCTCTTTTTCTCTCTCTCTCTCCCTCCCTCACACACACACACACACACACACACACACACACACACACACAAATAAAAATAATGAAAATCTTAAGTTGTCTGATATATGATGCACAGCCCAGATTTACTGAGAATGCCTCCTGCCACTGAAGTGTCAAATACAAACCTATCATAGTGGCCCAATTCTAGTCTTTACGCTTGGGAGACAGAGATAGGAAGGTCAGAACTCAAGCTCACCCTTCACCTTGACCTTGAGACAGAGAGTCTCAGGTCAGACACTTTGTTAGAAAAAATAAAAACACAAAAGAATGCTGTGGAAATCACCAGTGTTCTGGGACGTGCAGGACAGACTTTCTGTAGCAACTTCAGCCCTGTGGTAGATGTGGAAACATGAATATCAAATATTGAAGATTCCAGCAGGCGCAAGGCCCCTAGAGATATGGTGCTTAGGAAGTTAAGGATGTTTAGAAATCTCCAGGCCTGTCAGGATAATGAATGCCACTCATAAACCTTTTAATTAGTTAACCTGGAGAAAAATCTCGGCCCCAGTAGAGTGGACATTTTCATATTATCCTGAATACAAACATCACCTTATCATAGACTGCAGTTTAAATGTTACTGTGTATCTTTCCTTGGGTTGAGGCACTGTTATTGACTATGCAAAAAGCAGCCAAAAAAAGGGACTTAATAAAAAGTGACAGCAGGCAACTCTCCCTGCTGGCAGAGATTAAGTGCTGAGCGCTTGGCGTTTCAATTACCTAAAACTAATGGAATAAATATTTTACAATATTATTGCCTTTTGGGGGGTAGAATACTCAAAAGAAAAAAAAATACATACACAAGATGGGATTCTGTTCTTTTCTTAATGAAATAATTGAAAATGAATTTAATATCTGGTTGTGATCATGAAAAAAAATAAAGATACTAGCCTGGTATGAGTGTAAAGAGACCAGGACATAATTTCTTGTATGCATGGCCTTCTCTGCTGTCATTTGCCTCCAGCATAATTCTAAAATAATGCCCTCTAACTGTATCCATAAAATCGTTTTAGCTGAGCTCAGATGATTTTACCATGGCATAAATTTATTAGGGTAATTTTTTTTAAACAGGAGGCTAGTCAAGAAGTCCATTCTTAGAGAACACTATGTGATGGGGGTGAGGTATTACCAGGCTTGCTCTCTCTCTCTCTCTCTCTGTATGTGTGTATTTGTGTTTGCTTGTGCAGGAGGTATATGCAGACCTTAGGTTGATGTTGGGTATTTTCCTTAATTGCTTGCTGCCTTATATTTTTAAATAGAGTCTCTTTTATTTATTTATTAACCATTTCAGGATGTAAATAATGTATTTTAATCATATTTTTCCCAACTACTTTCTCCTCCTCCCCTGAGACACTCCCAAGATGTCACCTCTTTCTTTAGGTCCTCATTCTTTTTAAATGGAATCCATTGAATACAATTAACACTACCTGTTGGAATGCTGATTGATCTTGTTCTTGTTAACTTGGTCTCTTCTTTCTTTCTTTCTTTCTTTCTTTCTTTCTTTCTTTCTTTCTTTCTTTCTTTCTTTCCTCTCACTGAACTTGAGGCTTCTCTTTGGGCTATGCTGGAATGGGCTCCAGGAACCTGCCTATCTTTTTCTTCTCAGAACTAGGGCTACAGGTATGTGGCACCAAGTATAGTCTTTCTTAATGAGGGATCTGGGGGTTGGGGCTGAGGTCCTTCTGTTCACTAGGCAAGCACTTTAGTCACAGGACCTTCTCTATACCTCCAGATTGTTCATGTGCTTTCTAACTGACTCCCAGGGATCCTGACTGGTGACTCTTCTTATTTCTGTTTAAAAAGAGGATGATATTCATTTATTATCTATCATAAGAGCTTTCATGTGAAGAGCAGGGGCCAAGGATAAGTTATCAGGAGCTAACTCCAGTGTTCAGTATTGTGAAATATAGATACATTCTAACTTTCCTTTGTGTATCTTGTGCTTTCATTAAAGTAAATAAAAGCAATATCAAACTCAGATCTGGAAATGGTTGGCATACTACACAATGCCACTTTTTATCTAAGAGGTTTGGTTCATTAGTTTTCTCCAATTTTATTGTTTATATATGTGAATGTATACATGTGCATGCTTATGTTTAGAGAATGTTCATACTTGGATGAATAAAAAAAATAGCCATTATCTTTGAAAAGATTTTTCATGCTATGCACACAGCATTCTCAGAAGACACTCCAACAGAGGTGCAGACTTTATCTGTTTTGCATTCTCTGTATCAGTGCTAATAGAACATAATTTGTTATGGATATGCCTACATCTTTTTTGTAGGGGGAAATAATACAAAAATAAAAGACTTGCCATATTACTGATTTTTCTTAAAAACTAAAGTCTGAGCATACTGCCAAATTTACATGCAAGGTATGAGATGTTATTTTTGAAATTAATTATCCAAAATGGTTGGTTTCACTCTTAGAAAAAACATACTTCACTACAAGGATTTGTTGGACAGTTAACCATTGAACAAACATGTTGTTGCTAAAAATCCAGTAAGTTTCACAAAAATAATATGTAACTGTTATAATATTGCAAAATAATATACAACAATAACTACTGTTAAAATTTCACTAGGTCTGTTTTGTGTGCATGTGCACGCTTGTATTTTGTGTATGGGCCCATGTTTGTAGTTTTTGTATATGCACATGTGATGGTCAGAGAACAACCTTCAGAAGTCATATCTCTCTCCACTCTGTGGTCAGGGTAGGCGAGGAATCCACCTGAAGTCATCAGTCTTGGTGGGAAGCACTTGTACTGGCTGAGTTGCCGCACCAGCCCCCATGCAACTCTTAAACCACTGGCAATTATTCTAAGTCCTTCATTTATAACCCACTTTAGATGCCTATTACAGAGCAAGGTTCAGGGTCTAGGCCTTATGACCTGGTAATCCTGTCCATCACCATTTGTTCAGTTTGCTCCCTCAGTCTATTTGCTCCTGAAGAAATTTTCTTTTCTGTTTTTCTTTAATTGTAATAGTTTTATTGATTGTTTGGAAATTTCACATTATGACTCCTAAGCACCCTCCTTTCCAGTCCTTCCAGGTCCACCCACTACCATTGGAAGCCACTCCATCAAGAAGAAGAGAAGAAGGTAGAGGAGGAGGAGGACATGGAAGAGAAGAAGAAGGAGAAGGAGAAAAGAGAAGGGGGAAAGAAAAAAACAACCCAGATCCAATTGGTGTTGCCCATATTCTCAAACTCCGTTTGTTCAGCCCCTTAAAGAAAACTGAGTGCATCCCCACCAACACCCCTGCCAGAAACCATCAATTGTGAAGAGCTACAGGTCAGTATCCTTATCACAATTTTCACAAGTTCTCTTCTATGGCTTAGTGCTGCCTTGAGGGGCCATGTGATGTTTTGAAATAAAGTGACTCTCAAGAGGAGTCACACTATTAGGAGGTTGGGATTTTTAGAATAGGAGTGGCCTTGGCCTTGTTAGAAGAAGTGTGTCACTGTGAAGTAGGATTTGAGGTCTGTTATACTCAAGCTATGTCCAGGATGGTGAACAGTTCACTTCCTGTTGCCCATGGATCAAGATGTAGAATACTCAGCTCCTTCTCCAACACCATGTCTGCCTGCATGTTCTCATGTCCTGCCATGATGATAATGGACTAAACCTTAAAAACTTTAGGCTAGCTTCATTTAACTTTTTTCTTTTGTAAGAGTTGCTGTGGTCCTGGTGTCTCTTCATAGCAATAGAAACCTAAACTAAGGCCATGGCTGTGTTGATGGTCTTATTGCACCTGGGGACTGTGTGTATGTCTGTGGCCCATATTACCACCAAAGGCTATGCAGATGTTCATGGTTTGTCCTGTAACCTGAACCCATGTTGATGGTAGTAGATTGTGCTACCATTAGAGATCATGTTGATGTCCTTGGCCTGTGTTGCTGCTGAGGGCTTGTGATGATGTTTGTGGCCTGTGCAGTGGCATGGAGATATGTTGATGTCTCTGGTCTATACTGTCACTGAAGACCATGCCGAGGTTCATGGCACATGGCAAGTGTGTAAATCCAGAAACCTTGTGTAAGTCCATGATCCATGTTCTGACTGACTCTGAAGGGTAAGGAGCTACTTTTGCCTTGGTATTGAGCAACTCTACTTCTTGATGAAATCCATGCTACCATTATCTCCCTCCTTAATCATTGGAGAAATGATTTTGGCAGTGGTTCTTCTGAAATAATTTTTCAGGACAGGAATCAAAATGCTCAGTGGAAGATGGACAGTCAGTCTTCTTAGTCTGCTACTGCCCAGTCTCTTTGGTTTCCCCTTAGTAAGAAATTAAGTGCATCTCTTTCTAAACCAACTCCTGTTAGAACAAAGGAGAGAGTCGGTCAAAATACAGAGGGCTAGTGATTGTCTATGGCTTTTGTTTCTTCTATTTATGTTTAGCTTATTATTTATATTTGACTTATCCAATACTGTGTGCCCAGTTCCTTTCTCTTTTTTAGCCTTTTTTTAAGCTTGAAAAAGCTAAATGAGATTCACTCAGTCAATACTGCAAAAATTTAAAAACCATAGGTGGTTACTATACCCAGAAGTTTTCCTGTGTCTCACAGCTGCTTGGTCCCAAATAAACACACAGAAGCTTATATTACAAATCATTTGGTGTATGGCTCAGGCTGTTACTACATATTTTTTTTTACATCTTAAATTAACCAATTTCTATTAATATACAATAAAAACTCTTATATGGCCATATAATACTCTTACATGGCCAGTGGCTTACCGGCACATTTACATCTTGCTTCTTGTGCAGCTAGATTATATATCCCAGACATTGCCCCTTTTCTCCTGTCTCTCTGGTTGGATTCCTCACCTCCCTCCCACTTTTCCATAGGCTATAGCAACATTTTTATTAACCAATGGTAGCTACACATATTCATAGCATACAGAAAGACCATTCCCACAGCAGATTACTTTTGTAAGTGATTTAGAATGTCCATGAGGTTGTGTCTACACCAATCACACTTTTCACAATTAAAAAAATGAAAGACATGCAGTGTATATTTTGATTTTAGCATTACAACAATAAAACTGTGGTAATATGTTATATATTTAATAAAAGCAGTCTGAAATATCAGAGAAGAGATTTACTCACAGTCAATCCAGGAGGATTAGAGAGTGGTAACTCACACCTTTAATTTCAGCATGGGGAAAGACAGGGACTGATGACCTTTACACCTTTAATCCCAGTGTATCTGAGTCTGAGACCAACTTGGTTTACAGAAGGAGTTCCACACTCCCAGGTTGGCAGTAGTGGCGCCTTGCCTTTAATCCCATAACTCCAGAGACAGAGATCTTTTTGTGTTTCAGTGAGTTCTAGGCTAATTACCAAATAGTAGTAGCCCACAACTTTAATCTCTTTAATCACTGAGCCATCTCAGGCAGGGACCCTCCAGTCTTCCCCCCACCCCTTGTTTTTTTTTTTTTTTGAGACAGAGATTCTCTGTGTAGCCTTGGCTCTCCTGAAACTTACTCTGTAGATCAGGCTAGCCACAAACTCAGATCTGCTGGGATTAAATAAGTGAATTACCATTCTCTGATCTTCCTGAATTACTGTGGGTAGATGTCATCTCTGATATTTCAGACTGGTTTTATTAAATATATAACATATCACCACATGAAACAATTGCATAGCAATTATTTTTAAATGCATTTCTTTCATTTTTGTAATGCCTTTCTTATGTTTTCACTCTCTTATTCCTTCTTACTCTGTTTTGAGCCATTATGGCTGTCCTGGACCATTCTAGCCAACTTCTTTTCCCCTGAATGCTCTTGCTTTTCTATGTTTTTACTTCAAGACTCATCTTCTTTCAGCATTCTCCCTTACCATATATTTTTAAACATATGATTCTTCATAGAACTTTCTAATATTCGATGTAGTTAATTGAGTTTTGTTTCGTGACCTTTGTTATTCACCTTTGATATATAAAATAGTCTGGTTGCCCTTGTTTACCTTCCCTTTCCTATCCCTCATCCTCAACTGTGCCTTCTCCCTCCTACCATGTTTCCACTGCATTTCACATCCTATTGTTTTTGTTTTGCTTTGTTACCCACTGGGTTTATGCAAAGTTATCCTCATGAGCATGGATGTGCAGCTTTCCACAATCAACTCAGCAGTGACTGTATCACTAAAAACAAGGCTCCTCTTCTCTAGGAGCCTCAAATACCATTATCTCCCCTGAGCAGAGCCCTTGAACCCCTCCTCCATCTATGAATGCTTATGACTTTAAGTGTAGGCTTATGTAACAGCTGCTGTGGGTTCATTAATGCCCCAGACATGCAATTCCCATAAGTCAATGTGTCAACAACTTCCTCCCATGATCTGACTCTTACATTCTTTCCATTCTCTTTTCTGTAATGTTCACTTCCATGTGTACCCTCCACACTGTGAGCTCCCAGAAAACAAGCTCCTGACTTGACTTCTCTGCTACTATGTGCCCAGTTCCTAGAAGTTACCTGGTACCTTGTCGATTCTCACTATGTATTAATTTACTGAATGAGTGAATGAGTAAATGACCTGCAGTTTCTCTCAAAATTTAAAGATAGTTTTTTTTTCTATTTGAATATAGTACAATCAACTCCTATTCACACAATTGTAGCACAGTGTTTTCTTTTGCTTGCTCATTTGAATTCGAAAGTGGACAGCATTTGTATCAAATGCAGAGAGGCTAATTACAAAATGAATGAGGAAGATTTGACGATTCCTTGTGCTTATCAGGATGAATAGCATTTGCTTACTTTTAGTGACATGAACTAATATAGCAGTTACTTTATATTATTTTATATGATGGGGAGGGGGGACCACTGCCAGTTTTATCTCAAAGCTGCACATTGGAGTTCAGGACCTTCATTAGGTTCATAGTGAACCACCCTATGTTAATGTATTCTAAAGCTCAACATATGGGTAAGTTTTACTTCCTGAATCTATTCAAAGTACAGATATGCCTATAGTAGTAGTTTGAGTAAGAATGGACGCATAGGCTTGTATAATTGATTACTTGGTCCCTAGCTGGTAGAACTGATTTGGGAAGGATTAGAAAGTGTAGACTTGTTGGAGCAAGTGTATCAGTAGGGGCAAGCTTTTGGCTATCCAATGGTTCATATTAGAAACTAATTTCTAATTATCTCTCTCTTCTCTCTGCCTCCCTCCTCATGCTTGTGGATCATAAGGTGAAGTCTCAGCTACTATTCTAGTACCATGCCTGTCTGCCTGCCTGCTGCCACGATTCTTATTGTGATGATCATGGACTCTACCCCTCCAGAACCATGATTTTCCCAATTTAAATAGTTTGCTTTATGATTTGCCTTGGTAATAGTGTTTTGTCACAGCAACAGAAAAGTAATGACATCCGAGTTTAATATTTCCCTGTCATTATTTAGTATCTAGTCCCTAATCCTAGTTATCTTTGTCAAGTTGGCATAGCCTAAAGGCATGTGAGAAGAGAAGTCTTGGTTGAAGAATTTTCTAGATCAGATTGGCTTGTGGAAATGTTTATGGGGGATTGCCTACTGTTAATTGATATGGGGGTCCCAGCATATTGCATATTGTGGACTGGACCATACTGGACAGGTGGTGATGGCCTTGTTAAGAAGGCTAGCTAATCCGGAGCTGGAGAGTGGGCCAGAAAGTAGAGTTCTTCCACCTTTTCAGCTTTAGTTTCCTGCCTTGAGTCTTTGCCTTGATTTCTCTCAGTGGTGAATTGTGAGCTGAGAAGATGAGCCAGATAAACCTTTCCTTTCGAAGCTGCTTTTGAATGGAGGGTTTTTGTTTTTTTTTTTTTTTTTTTTTTTTTTTTTTTTTTTTTTTTTTTTTTTTTTTTTTTTTTTTTTTTTTTTTTTTTTTTTTTTTTTTTTTTTTTTTTTTTTACCACGGAATGGACAGGAACAGCAACAGAAGGTACTGAAATGTCTGTAGTTTTTTCTTTTAGTTTTTCAAGTCTAGAGCTCATTTTCCAGGGGTCTGTGCCCTACTTTTTTCTCGAGACCTTCACTTGTTTCTCCAAATGCCTCTCATGTATGTTTCCACTCCTGGGACAACTGGTACCCTTTCCAATGGCTCATGATTCTCATTTAGTACAAAGCTTGTGGGCTGGAATTGCCTTCTAAAAATAGAATGTCTGGGTCTCCAAAATTTCTGAGAAGTCTGTAATAGGTACCAGAAACACAGACTTAGAAGGATGTAGGAGAAAAGTCATCTCCTGTAACAAGCTTAGGAAAGAGCTCTTTAGATGAAGTATTCGAGAAACAATAGATGGCAACTCTTAAAATAAGATCTTATTACCGGTCTGTGCAAAAATCTAATCATAATGCTGAAATGGAAGAATTTTCATGGCAGTTCTCTAGCCTTAACTGATATTGAGAGAAGTGCTTAAATTGACTGTATAGATTGATTTCTAAACATCTTCCTACTGTGTAGGAAAGTCTCATACTTTGCTTTGTCAATGCTGTAGGGCTGTGGTTTTACTTGGTTATTCTCTCAACAATACTTACCAACTATTTTTCACTCTCTTGGGCTCCCTCACACCTCCAGGTCTTATAAGGGTTGTTAAGCTTTCTTGGATATTTCTGAATAACTGATGGTTATTTGGTGTATACCCTGGATTTTTGAGACTTGTTTGAGATGGATGTGAACAGGACCATGATGACATAACAAAGACTTATTATTCCACTAGCTAGTGATGACATTGAGTTTGTTGTTGTCTCTTCCAGGAACACAGATCACTCATGAGCATGTTTATCACCCTAAATATCTCAGCATGGGTGCTGACTTATGCATACTGCATCCCTGGAACTCTCTGCATGATTGAAAGGTCACTTAGCTGTTTGGAGTCTCCCCCTTCCAGAAATTGCATATTGCTCATATAAATGGGGTGGGGGAAGTTCTTATGAATATGTAAGTTCTATTTACTTCCCCAATCATCATAGCATCTCACCTCCTTCCATGTGAAATCAAACACAGAGAAAGAAATGCCATCCTGTGACAGTAACAGTATGGTACAAATTAGCCTTTCATATTATTTTGGTTATCTAATAGAGGCACCAGAAGAAAATAAAAATCTTTTTTGACACAGCTATGTTTCAATTAGGATTAAATTGCTATATGTTTATATGTGAGTTGAAAAAAGAGTCAACCAGGAGATCAAATCAAATCAAATCTAGAGAATCTTCCAAGAATAGTAAGAATGTAATGGGCTCCATGGGGAAATGATAGATTATTGAATATGTAGCATTGTGGTGTGTAGCTATTGAGAAACTGTGATGGTGTTGAAATAATTCTAGATGAATAAATCAATAGTTAAATGCAAAAAAAATGAGCCCATGTGAGTATTGTGTGGTTATTTTGGGGCTGAGAAAGGTACTTTACAATAGAATACTCTAGGTAGTATTGATACAAAGGTGAAGTTCTCATCTCAAAGGGAAGACAGCTTACTATGGAGCCAAAAATAAGTGATCATGGCCCAAAAATACAGATTTAAGTTACAACAATAATTATGTTCCATTGTAGAAATGGTCACAGGAAGTAACAATAAATAGACGTGTTTGGCAAAACATAGTTGTGAAGGATGTGTTAAGTGGGTCACAGCAAACTGGAGAAAAGTCTGTCATGGGTTTCAGATGCTATTGGCATTCTTAGCTTTAGTTGATGAAAGCTATTGGTCTGCTAAGAATACATTTTATGGTTGTGAGAGCTACAGGATGTTAGGTCAGGCACAGGTGCCAGCCATGGATGGCTTTCAAAGCAACTAAAAACAGCCCAAGATAACTTGGTTCTGCTATGCCACTATGTAGCTCTCCAAAATCTCCAAGTTCAGGCATTTGGCAATTGGCTTGATAGAATCTTTTACACAGGTGCAATCTCCTCTCTCTCACTCTCTCTCTCTCTCTCTTTTTCTCCTTTCTGAGAACTTAATTCACAGTAGAAGCTATATACAAAAATGTATAATAGCTGTGACTACTTAACATGTTAAACTTTTATATGAAGAAAGACACCATGAAACCAAGTTTAAAGAAAGGTACAGTGTGATAAATATTTGCAGTATAGTCAGGATTAATATTTCTATTTTTTGTCAAAATGACCAAGCATTGAGTAAACATTAACTTCCCCAGAGGAAAAACATGTGTAAAGTTTATAAATCTGTAATTCTTAACAGGATAAATACAAATGATCAATATATATCAAAAAGTACTCAAAATTCTAGTTATTTATAAAATGATAACTTTGAGGCTGCAAACATGGCTCAGCAATTAAGAGTTTGTACTGTTCTTGTAAAGGGATTGAATTCAGTGTCTGGAATTCAGTTTGGGGCTCACAACTGCCTGTAACTCTTGCTCTATGGAATTCAATAGCCTCTTCTGGCCTCAGCAAGCAACTGCATTCAACATGTAATGCTCCCAACACATACATCAATAAAAATAAAATAAATGTTTTAAAAATAGCCATTTTCTTCATCTACCAGACTTAAATATAAAATATGACCAAAACATTTATAAATAAAACACAGGGAAATGTGTACTCTCATTCTTTGTCAGAAGGGTACAAATTAATATGTTTCTTACTATGGGCTGTCTGAGAGACAACACTAAGAAGAAAATTTAAATTCTTTTTAAATCCTGCAATTCCAACTCCTAGGAAGTTGTCTTAAGTAAATAATGATGCACAAGTGGAAACACACATTATGTAGTGACAATTATATCACAAGTTTGTGGTATTGGCAAAGAAAAAAGTTTCAATGTCCATTCACAAGAAGGTAATTAAAAACTATGACTCATTTTTATTATAACACAGGATACAGCCATTAATAAGGATACCAATCTGCATTAAGTGACATAGAATGACAACCACAGATTTATTTGAGTGAAAAGTTGGCTTCTCAGTTGTATGGGTGATACCATATATTTC
>PVIH01001794.1:55134-216446 GCA_004025045.1 Sigmodon hispidus
TGCAACTCCCCATCCCCTCCCTGGGCAGGGAGCAGACAGTCCTATGGTCACACTGGCCCAATAATGCTTGGATCAGTCTTCACTCCCAGCCAAATCCAGTTTTGTCCCCCCTCCCTCAAGAGTGAGTCAGGTGTTCCTATAGATGGACTGGGGTTTGAAGGGTCAGTCCAGGGTGTTTCTGATCCCAAGCTGTTCAGTGTTTGTGGTTTGCCGCTTGGGCATGTTTGGCTTTTTTTCTTGTTTGTTTGTTTAGAGACCACTAGTGAGTGAGTACATCCCCTGCTTATCTCTCTGAGTTTGTGATACTTCGCTCAGGAGGATATTCTCCAAATCCATCCATTTGCCTGTGAATTTTAGGATATCATTTTTTCTTCCTGCTGAGTAGTATTCCATTGTGTAGATGTACCACAGTTTGTTAATCCATTCTTCAGTTGAGGGACATCTAGGTTGTTTCCAGGTTCTTGCTATTACAAATAATGCTGCTATGAATGTGTGTGAGTGTGAATGTGCCTCTTTAGGGTACACACCCAGAAGTGGTATTGCTGGGTCCTTGGGGAGATTGATTCTCAATTTTCTGAGAAACCTCCATATTGTATTACAAAGTGGCTGAACAAGCTTACAATCCCACCAACAATGGAGGAGTGTTCCCCTTGCTCCGCATCCTCTCCAGCATGTATCTGTACTTTATGGGATTGAACTATTAGTTATTTGTGTGTGGGCATATTTTTTGGTCTGGATCATCAGCTCCCCAATAAAGACATGGAAACTTATTGTTATAAAGGTTTGGACAATAGCTTAGGTTTGTTTCTAACTAGCTCTTATAACTTAAATTAATCCATTTCTATTCATCTACATATTGCTATGTGACCCATGGTTTTTATCTATCCTGATGCATGTTCCTCTCTGTCTCCAGTTGGTGACCCAACCTTTCTTCTTCCCAGAATCCTCTCTGTCTCATAAATCTTGCCTTGCAATTGGCCATTCAGATTTTTATTAAACCAATTTGAGTGACACACTTTCACAATGTACTAAAAAATTATTTCACAACATATGTGCTTGTCTATTGTCTACTTTTAGAGTCTCCAATAGGAAGCCCCATATCTCTAAGCTGCTTCTCACCTTTTCCAGTGCTTCCTCCTATTATGACACTTGGCATCTTCTTCTTACATAGTCTAATAGTCCACAAAAGTCTTGGTCCATTACCAAGGTGCTTCCATTTTTTTTAAATTTCTTTTAAACTCTTTAAGTTATATAATAACTGTATAAAATAATGTGATTGTGACATTCTTATAATGAACACAACATACTTTGATCATAATTATTACCCATTACTATTTTATTTTCTTCTACTTGCCACATCTCCTTACTCTTCCCCAGCAATCCCCTTCTACTTCTGTGTCTTTCCCTTCTGATTCTTCATATTACAAAAGACATTCAGTGTTTGTCCGAGTCTGGCTTCTTTCATTTGACATTATGATCCTTAGTTACATCAATTTTCCTGTAATTGACACAATGAAGTTATTTTTTAGAGATGAACATTACTATGATGTACACATATACCACATACTTTTGTATCTATCCTCTTACTGACCATTTCTTTGGCTTATTCCATATTGCAGTTATTGTGAATAGAACCATAATAAATATTGGCATGCATATATTTTCATTGTGTACTAACTTTGATTCTGTTTGTTATACATTCAGAAATGGTATAATTCTATTATATCTTTTTAAGGAACCTGTATGCTAATTTTCACAGTGACCACACTAATTTTTATTCCCACCAAAAGAAATGTTTTAATGTCTATCATGTCTGACATTGCCACTGCTTGTTTTCTTGATTACAGTCTTTCTGGCAGAGGTGAGATAGAATCTCAATGTAATTTTGATTTGCACTTCACAGATGGCTAATGATGTCAAACTTTTTTTTTCATGTGTTTATGGTCAAGATTTTTTTTTAATGCATGTAGAGTCAGTTCTGAGAATTTTTGGCTCAGAGATGGAACCAAGTTTCAGGTGTATTTCTCTGAGGCTGAATACAGTCCAGAATACCAATCAAAACAGGCTCTGTTGAGATAGGTGATCAAGTTCCAGCCAGACTAGAGGCAGGTCCTTCGCTGAAACATCTCAGTTCCAAACAATCCTGGAATCTCAACAAACAAGTCATGATCTTCTTGTTCTGATCAGTGATCTCTGGCCAGAGAGCAGAAGCCCTTGGGAAAGGGCTGGTGGTCCACTGTGTGAGTGAGAATATTCCTGTCGACCCATGTCTATATACCACCCCCCCAACTCTGGCCACACTCTTGATGCTTTATCTCTTCTCTCACCAGTAGCTTTTCTAGAGGGAATGAATTCTGCTCTCCATCCAAGAAGTGCGTGCTTGTAAATATCCCCACCATATTTTTTAATCTCTAAAGAGTTTACTTTATAAGTATGTTTGTGATCAAACTGGATCTTTGATATAATGAGAAGGGTTGAGATGTGAAAGTCTACCTTCATGTTTCTTTTTTTCTTTTTACCATTATCTTCACATGTCAGTCATATTGATCCAGTAGAATGCTTGACAAAGAAAAAGATTAAAGTGAAAGCTCTTTTTTAACACTTATCACCACCAGTGAGGGGAAAGAGAAGTGAAGACAGGTATGAAAGAGAATGAAGTCACATAGGAAACCATTGTCACCAAAACTTCAGCTCTTTTTATTTCTGGTTGATAAGATTTCAGGTCATTTGTTCATAACTTCTCTCGTATATTTTAGTTTCAAAATTAATGCAAAAGATTTTTAAAAGAATTGAAAGCTTTCATTTAAAAATACATTAATTTCTTTAATCTGTGCACACAAATTCTTTTGGGAGCTTAGGTGTTTATGACTCTTCCTGGGAAAACATTCACAAATGTCTACTCATCCCAGATAGGGTACTGATAGCACAGTGATGGATGATTCTACCCAAGGCTAGCTTAGCAAGCAAGTGAGTTTATTGGAATTATGATGTGGGATGTCTTTCTGTATGCTGTGAATATACTTTATTACCATATGTTCACAAAGAAGCTGTTTTGGCTATGGCAAGGAAGCTTCGAGGCAGGTGGATAATCTAAGCATTGATAGTAGTTCAAAGTCAGAGAAGCTTCAGGATGCTACCCAGAAAGCAAGATGTAATTGGACACAAGTATAGTTACAAAACATATGGCAATACATAGATTAATTGAAATGGGTTAAGTTGTAAGAGCTAGTTGATAATAAACTTGAACCATAGACCAAACAGTTTGTAATTAATATAAGACTTTGTGTGATTATTTGGGACTAAGCAGCTGTGGAACTGTGGGTCCAGACCTTTGGACTAGGCCAGGTTAGGCCAGAAACTTTTGGCTCAGGGTTACTTAAAGGAGTGTGTATGCTGGTTAGTTCTGTCAACCCTTTATAAGCTAGAGTCATACAGGAAGAAGGAGTTTCAACTAAGAAAATGTCTTCCTCAGACTGGCCTGCAGCCAAGTGTGTGGTGCATTTTATTGGTTAATAATTTATCTGGAAATGCCCATCCCACAGTAATCTGTGACACTCCTGGTTAGATGGGCCTATATTGTACAAGAAGTGAACTGAGAAAGCCACAAAAAGCAAGCCCATGAGCAGAACTCACCCCTGGTCTCTGTTGCAATTCCTACTTCCGGGTTTCTGCTTGAGCCCATGCCCTGACTGACTTCCCTCAGTGATAAACTGTTTCCTGAAAGTATAAGCTAAATAAACCCCTTCCTCTCCAAATTGCCTTTAGTCATAGTGATAGAAAGTATGGGTGATTCTAAAGCACTTGCTTCACCAAAAAGTTCACTGGACATGAGTGATGGCTCACAAACTTTGCATCCCTGGGACTTCCTGCAAGGCTTACCAACTTCTACTCTGGATGGAGAGTCTCTTCTCTTCGTCAATTGTTACTTAAGTAACTTTGAGAGAGGCCTTGTGTATCCTGTAACTTTAGGAGCTTCCTAGGCCTTGCATGTTTCATTCACTCCTGAGTCACATGAACCTCCCTCTTGATTTTAGATGTTAGTTAACTTATGTGCAGAAGGAAAGGACACTGCTTAAGAGAAGTAATTAACAACATTGTAAACACGTCAGGGAACTTAAAGATTATTTTCACAGATGAGGTGGCAGCTGTCTGGAAAAGGTAAATAGCTTCCTAAAAGTTTTGCACATCTTTTTAGGGGTATAGCCTAGCCCTCTGACATTGGCCCATGACACTGTATTCTAGAACTTTCTGTGTCTTAATTTTTCTTCTTATTAAAAATGTCTGCTTTCTTGTTTGTCTAAAGTCCACTAATGAGTGAGTGTATCCCGTGCTTATCTTTCTGGGCTTGTGATACCTCGCTTAGGAGGATATTTTCCAAATTTATTCATTTGTCTGCAAATTTTAAGATTTTATTTTTTTTCTTACTGCTGAGTAGTACTCCATTGTGTATATGTGCCACAGTTTGTTAACATGTTCTTCAGTTGAGGGAGATCTAGGTTGCAGAGCCCATTCTCTCCAGAGAAAAACCTAACCCAGTCTTGACATTAGAATGAGGAAATCAGATCTGCCTGGAATGGATGTTGAGCTGACCCACCTTGGGACTTCTTGCTGTTTTTTGGGGAGGGGATGGGGGGTTGGGGAGGAGGGAGGCTGAAGGCTGACATGGAAGGGTTGGGAGGGGGAAGGGAGGAGAGCAAGGGGATACATGGAAAAAAGGACTTTATTTTATATATATATATATATATATATATATAAAATGTCTGTTTTTATGTTAAAAACCAGAAGTTTTTAAGCTTATTTTTTAAAGGCTTATGTTTGCTTTAAAAGTCAGCTATCTAAAGAAAAATAAATTGCTTAGAAGACACATGAGGTGACCTGGGACATGTGAATGCTGCTAATTCTACTGATGGAAAGACTCACATTTAGTTGGAGCAAATTCAGAAGAAGACCTCCCATTTACCAAGTGTAAAGACATGTTTGTTTTATCAGTCTTTTGAAAAAGCACTAGATAAGACAAAGCCAATTCTTCAGTCTTCCAGAATATTCTTACTTCTTTCCGGTACATATTAGGCTGGGGTTAGGGGTGTAGCATTCCTTTGCAATATTGTTGTTATATAGAGTTGTTATGTAGAGTGCATTTAGTATTTAATTTTTTAAATTGTTTTTTGAAAATCAATATCACACTTTATATAAAAAAGTAAAACATTCAAGATAGCTAAAAAAGTACAGTAATAAAACTTCTCTTTTCTCTAAAATACATGAAACAAAAAATAAAATCTAAAGCTTCTCAAGCCAGGTTAGGCTCAGCTACAGATAAAGAAAGCACAGTAGGTCATAGCTAATGCCCACAGATGCACTATGGCCACCACAAATTTCTGCTAAGCAACACTTCTACAGTCAAACCAGAAGTTTTGTGTGTATGTGTGTGTGTGTGTGTGTGTGTGTGTTTTAAATCACTTTATTCACCCATCATCTTTCAATGAAATAAGAATGTTTTTGCTTAAAGTCCACTAATGAGTGAGTATATCCCCTGCTTATCCTTCTGGGGTTTGTGAGACTTCACTCAGAAGGATATTTCCCAAATCTATCCATTTGTTTGCAAATTTTAGTATATCATTTTTTTATCACTGCTGAGTAGTACGCCATTGTATAGATGTACCCATTGTGTAGATGTACCCATTGTATAGTATGCTAATCCATTCCTCAGTTGAGGGACATCTAGGTTATTTCCAGGTTCTTGCTATTACAAATAATGCTACTATGAACATAGTTGAGCTAATGCTTTTGAGGTATGAATGTGCATGTCTTTAGGGTATATGCCTAAGAGTGGTCTTGCTGGATTCTTGGGGAGTGTGATTACCAGTTTTCTGAGAGATTGCCTTACTGCATTCCAGAGTGGCTGAACCAGTTTATACTTCCATTAACAATAAAGGAATGTTCCCCTTGCTCCACATCCTTTCTAGTATAGGCTGTTATCTGTGTTTTTGATCTTAGCCATCCTGACAGGTATAAGGTGGTATCTCAAAGTAGTTTTAATTTGCATTTCTCTGATCACTAAAGATGTTGCACATTTTTTTCAAGTGCCTTTAAGCCATTTGTAATTCTTCTGCTGAGAATTTCCTTTTTAGTTCCGAACCCCATTTTTTGATTGGGTTATTCAAGGTTTGGGGCTCTAGTTTCTTGAGTTCTCTATATATTTTAGAGATCAGTCCTCTATCACTTGTAGGGTTGATGAAAATCTTTTCCCATTCTGTAGGCTGTCATTTGTTTTAATGGCTGTGTCCTTGGCCTTACAGAAACTTCTCAGTTCCTTTGACAAAGTCCAATACTTTTTTTAATGATAAAAGTCCTGGAGAGATTAGGAATACAGGGAAATTTCCTAATTATAATAAAGGTCATTTACAAGAAGCCCACAGCCAACATCAAGCTAAATAGAGAGAAACTCAAAGCAGTCCCACTAAAATCAAGAACTAGACAAGGGTGTCCCCCTCCCCTTATCTATTCAATATAGTTCTCAAAGTTTTAACCAAGGCAATAGGAGAACAAAAGGAGATTAAGGTAATACAAATTGGAAAAGAAGAAGTGAGACTATCTCTATTTGCAGATGATATGATTGTATATATAAGAGACACACAAAATGCTACCAGGAACTTCTACAGCTGATAAACACTTTCAGCAATGTAGCAGGATAAAAGATTAATTAAAAAAAAAAGTAGCCCTCCTATACACTAAAGATAAACAGGCTGAAAAAGAAATAAGAGAAACATCAATCTTTATAATAGCTTCAAATAGCATTAAATACCTCAGTGTAACTATAACCAAAGAAGTAACAGGTCTATTTGACAAAACCTTAAAATCACTGAAGAAAGAAATTGAAAAGGATATCAGGAAATGGAAAGATATCCCATGCTCCTGGATAGGTAGGGTCAACACAGTAAAAATGGCAATTTTACCAAAAGCAATCTATAGATTAATGCAATTCCCAGCAAAATACCAACACTTTTTTTTACAGACCTTGAAAGAACAATACTAAATTTCATTCGGAATAACAGGAAAGCCAGGATTGCCCTGACTTCAAGTTATACTATAGAGCTACAATAATGAGAACAGCCTGGTACTGGCATAAAAACCGATTTGTGGACCAATGGAATGGAATTGAAGACCCAGACATTAACCCACATACCTATAAATATCTGATTTTTGACAAAGAGCTCAAAAATATTCAGTAGATAAAAGATAATACTTTGAACAAATTGTGTTGGCATCACTGGAGGGTAATATGTAGAAAAATGGAAATAGATCCAAGCCTATCATCCTACACAAAACTCAAATCCAAGTGGATCAAAGGCCTCAACATAAAACCAGCCACACTGAACTTGATAGAAAAGAAAGTGGGAAATACCCTCCAAAGCATTGGCACATGTGACCACTTCCTAAATATAACACTAGTAGCACAGACACTAAGAACAGCAATCAATAAATGGGATCTCCTGAAACTTAGAAGTTTCTGTAAGGCCTAGGACACAGTCATTAAAACGAAACAACAGCTTAAAATTTTTTATTATGATTGTGTGCAAGTCTGTGTGTATGTCGTGGGGATGTGTACAAATGTGTCTCACTCAGTTTGTGGAAGGAGAAGACAAATTTTCATGGTTGATTCTCTCCTTTCACTATGGGTTCTGGGGGTTGAAACCAGGCCATCAGGTTTGTACTGGAAGCACTTCTACCTGTTGAGCTGTTTTGCCAGCCAATGGATACATTTATATAGTATAGTTTCAAAGGTTGTCTTAGTAAATTCTGCTACCTTTCAGCATCTCCACAAAGGCCATATTTAATGAGAGGGTTACATTCTCATTCTCTCTCTTTAATATATATATATTTCCCAGGGCTATCTTTTCTATCCTTTCACTACTGTTTGCTGAGGAATTTTTGAGGGCGAGATGGAATGTTCAACAAAAAGATGCCAACTCTGATCCATGTTTTGGTGGGTTTCCTTGTAGTACTAAAGTGCATGCTTCTACATGCCAAAGCATTCTACATGAGCTCCCATGAAACACTCTGACGAATGTCTTCAAGAACCCCAGGACAGCACTAAGGAAGTAAGGAAAGAGGTGGCACCTTACTTGATTGTGTTATGGGGAGTCAGAACTGAGGACTGGCTGTCCAAGGACTTGAGTTCTTGCAAGAGTTAGAAAAGGAGTTGAATGCACAAAGAAAGCATGACTCAGAAGCGGTAGAAATAGGCCTTCACTGAAGCAGAAAACAGTGTACTAGAGCAGAAAGTTCTGCCAGGAGGGGTGTGGCCTTTGGCTTGCTACATTTTTAAGGCTCTAAGTCTTTGTTTTCCTTTATTCCTTTCCTAGACACCTCATCCTTGTCCTAGAGAATCCTGGCCCAAGTACAGACAACTGAGACATGACATGTGACCTTGTCTCATGGACAGACTTGTTAGGCAGGTACTCTTGCTCAGTGCATGGCCTCATTAGACACATTTCGACTGAGCTGTTGCATGGGAATATCATCTCTTTTCCTCCCTCCCTCCAACCTTTGCCATGTCTGTTTGCCCCTAACTATCTCCTAATAATTGTTAGGAGTGATCTATGTTTGTTGCTTTTCTCATAACTATGACAAAGAATATGACAAAAGAAACTTGTTTTGGTTCAAATTCTATCATTGTCACAGTGTATCATCATTGTATGGGCATGGCAGTAGGATCATAGGGAAGCTCACATTACATTCAAATTCAGGAACCAGAGAAAGAAGAATGTTCAAGTTCAGCTTGCTTTCTTCTTTTCATTCAATCTGGGCCTCTGCTGTTAGCATTCAGACCAACCCCTTGATGACTTGGCTAATATACAGGCAGTACCGCAAGGTCCTGACAGCATCATGTGCTCATTGCTACATGATCTCTCTGCACATGCTCAAGGACCTTTCATAAAAAGTATATCCCTGTCTACATTTTCTCTCTTCTTCTCACCCTCCTGATCTCTCTCCCTCCCTCCCTCCCTCTCTCTCTCTCTCTCTCTCTCTCTCTCTCTCTCTCTCCTCAATTAGGTTGCTCTGTGCTTGCTTATCCTCTCTCATTTCTCCCTAATACAACTGTCTACATGAGTACCACCTACATGGGTTGCTCTCATAAAATCAGGAGCAAGACAACGTTGTTCACGCTCTCGATATCTATTCAATATAGTGCTCAAAATTCTATCTAGAGCAATAAGACAACATAAAGAGATTAAGAAGATGCAAACTGAAAAGGAAAAAGTCAAGCTTTTACTATTTGCAGATAATATGATAGTATACATAAGTGACCACCAAAATTCTACCAGGAAACTAATATAGCTGATAAACACCTTCAGCAATGTGTCATGATACAACATTAGCTGAAATAATGAATAGCCTTCATATATACTAACACTAAATAGGCTGGAAAAGAAATCATGGAAACATCACCCTTTAAAATAGCCACAAATATCATAAAATATGTTGGGTTAACTAACTAAACAAGTGAAAGACTTGTATGATAAGAACTTTAAGTCAATGAAGACAGAAACTGAAGGAGATATCAGAAAATGGAAAGATCTCCCATGCTCTTAGAGAGGTAGGATAAACATAAAAAAGGCAACCTTACCCAAAGCAATCTTTCCACAGAACTCAAAAGAACAATATTCAAATTAATATGGAAAAACAAAATGCCCAGAATTGCCAAAGCTATCTTGGACAATAAAGCAACTTCTGGAGGCATCAGCATTCTTGACCTCAAGCTCCACTGTAGTGCAATAGAAATGGAAACCACTTGGTATTGACATAAAAACAGACACATGGATCACTGGAATTGAATTGAGGACCCTCACACCACTCCACACAATTATGGACACCTGATTGTTGACAAAGAATCCAAAAACTTATAATGGAAAAAACAAAGCATCTGGCTGGTGGCATGTAGAAGGATTCAAATAGGTCTATATCTATCATCCTGTACAAAACTCAAGTCCAAGTGGATCAAAGACCTCAACATAAGTCTAGTAACACTGAAGCGGATAGAGGAGAAAGTGATAAATAACTTTGAATACAAACTTATTATTTAAAAAGAATTTTATGAAAGTCTCTTTTACATTTGTGGATCAAGTACTAACAAAATGTATAGGAATCTCATAGTTAACCTAGGGATATATGGGATATGCCTGGATTATCTCTTTAAATACAGGCAAATATAGTAAAGTATGATCACCAAACTGGAGACACTGCTTCTTCTGAGTACTTTTAATTAAGGAGATTCAATCTGCTTTAAGTTGCTTCTTATGAGTATTCAGTGTCAGTAGAGAAGTTTTCAGTGGTATACTCATGAGTAATATTACATAAAATTGTGTTAAGAAATGACTTCCAGAACTTTAATTTTGTAGTTAAATAAAACAAAATCTGAATAGGTTCTTTATTCTTCTCTCAATTATAACACAAATCTGTTACGATGCCATCTCTCAGACAATATGAAGAATCTCAAAAAAAAAAAAGCATTAGGATCTCTGTACTGCATATTTATGGAACATGAACTTCCATAACTTTATCATGGAGTAGCTGGAGAGGTGGCTCAGTGGTAAGAGCAGTTGCTGCTTAGTCATGAGGACCAAAGTTTGGTTTACAATATGCATATCAGGAAACTTACAAATGCCCATATTCCCAGTTCCAGGGGCTCTTACACCCCTGGCCTGGCCTCTCAAAGTACCTGCATGCACGTTCTCCAAAACACACATAGACACATATACACAGATGCACACACATAAATAAATAGAATAACATTGTTACAGAGAGATAACTTTTGTGGTTTTTTTGGTTCTAGTTTTGGCATACTGTACAGAGAACAGAAGGAATTAAAAGTGGTCTTATCTTTTATTCAACATCTCAGGGTATAAAACAGGGCCAAGACAGTAGAAGAGAAGCTAGAATTAAAAATAAATAGGACTCTCAAAAATAAAGAGGACTGGTTTTGGACTTGTCAACCCTTTATGGGACACTCAGTACCACTAGACTGCGTCCAAACCCATATTTGTGGGTTCTGACAGTTCTCTGTCAACAGTGGCATGTATCTCTCTGCTTAATCTCTTACATGTTGGGATGGGTTGAGAAGTCCCTAGATGACCAGGTTCTCATATGGACATATGTTATGCATAACCCTCCAGGGTCTGAGAATTAGGAATTAGATACTGCCTCTCATGGACTAGGACATGGAGTGTGAGCTGTGGGCCAGAGTCATCCTTTCATGGACTCATCTGCAGTGTGAGACTGAGTCATGTCCATCTCATGGACATATCTAAGGTGGGTCATCCCCACTGTCCCACAGGTTCATGTATAATATTCCCCATATTTTCTCATTTTGGGGACCAGAGACCTGACAAGAAGAAACTTCAGGAATAAAGGTCTTCATGCTAGGGAAGGGATGACAGCAGAAGAGAAGCCATAGAGCCACAGGAGCAGGAGTCCAGGTGACCACACTGTTTCCCTTCTCAGGAGCGGAGAGTGAACAAGAAGTATAGTGATGCCACAAAATCTTACTGCCTACATTCAGCACTCCACTTTTTACAGTGAGGCTTTACCTCCAAAAGCTTCCACAACCTCCCCGGATAGCACCACCAGCTGAGGGCCAGGTGTACAAACACATGAACCTGTAGGGAGCATTTCACATTCAACCCACAGTGTCATCCATGAAGAGAAAAGTCCTTCAAGGAGGGCTTCGTTGTACTAGTGAGCAGAGTTCATTTTATACCTTCTTTTCTCTTCACTGTGACTACTCTTCCTAGTTGACCCCACCGTCAGGATCCAAAGGCTGAACAGTGAGCAGAAAAAAGAGCCTGGAGTCCTCTGGAGGGTTCCAAAGCAGATGCTTGCAGCAACAGAACCATTTTTAGCTTAGGAGTGTGTGTGTGTGTATTAAATAATTCATGCATGTGGCTATAGAAAATGAAAAAATATGAGGCTCTTTCAGTTGAAAATTACATTTTTCTTTAAATTATCAGCACCTCAAATTTACCACCCATGAGCTATTATGAAATAATTAACCATAACACATAACTTAGATATATTTTTAATATTATGGTTTAGGCAATGCAACAAATTATAAATTGTCACTAGTCCTTTGGGGTATATGTATGGGGTATTTGAGAATGGCACTGATATTCCATTTTTCTGGGACAATAGATTATATTGTGCACTGATTAACTCCTGTAGTCAGTATGCTCATCTAATCACAAGAGTGGGGTCTCAAAGCAGATGTGAGGAAAAGAGACAAAACTGTGAAGCAAAAATGCTCCAACCAGGCTTACAGTTGCCAATAATCCTGAAACACCTGTGTTGACTTAAGGCAAAGTCTTAGATTTACAAAACAGAAACCTTTTTGGAATTTTAATTGGATTGAAGACACTGATATAAACAGGCCAGTCTTGCCCCATATCTTAATTTCTAGCTCTTCTGAAACAGTATCATGACAAAAGCAAGCTAGAGGAGAAAGGGCCTCTTTCAGCTCATGGTTCAAAGCTATTGTCCATCATGGAAGGGTCATGAAGACAGCAGAAGGTTGAAGCAGCTAATCATAGCACATCCAGAGTTTAGAAACAGAGATGCATGTAAGCACTCATCTGGCTTTCTCCATTTTAAGCAGTGTACAATCCCACCTGTAGTGAAGATGAGTTTTCTAGACTAGTGAGTGGCTCATCAGGTTAAGCCTACTTACACAGAAGCCCAGAAGCCTCAATTCAATCCTGAAAGCCCACATAAAGATGGAAAAAAGACAGTTACTCCATGAAGTTGTCCTTTGCTCTCCACACGGCATATAAACACCACCACCATCATCACCACAACAAAATACCATACATAAAAATAGATGTTCTCACTTCCAATGACAGAAGACAAGCCTTCCCAGAGGTCCATCTAGCTATGTTGCTAGATTCTGACAAGTTGACAGCTGACACTAACCACCATAGCCTGTAATTAGGTAGCAGGACTGCCTTTAGTGGTCATCTGCTGACTCACAAAGCTATCACATGCTGTACTGAAGAAGCAGAAGCAGGATTTGTTTAATTGCTGTTGTCCTGGAAACCATGTTGGATCAAGAGAGTTGTCGCTTCCCAAACACAGCTTTTCCTGTGTGACTTCCCATCCCAAGTCACACAGGAAAAGATATAAAATGCACGATGCTATGCCATTTCCACAGCTAAGCATTTATAAAACCACACTTAACTTCTGAAATAAACACAAACTGCAAAGTAAATTTTGTAAGAAACAGTATTTAAAAAAATAATTCATGCCTCAAGTTACAGGACATAGAAACCTGTAGATGATCTTTCAATGGGAAGTAGTATTTGTTCTGTGAGGTATTAGCACCAATAAACTATTATGGAGTAATTGTCTACAGTATGTAGCTATCATGTGTGTATTTTCAACATTGTATTTTAGGAAGTAAAACAAATTAAAGATGGTGGTGAATCATTTGAAGTCTCTTTCTATGGAAGGAGTCTATGCATATATCATTTCTTCTAGTGTCTGGTAAGGGCCATGTCTTAAATGTGATAGAAGAAATTGTATACATTCCTATTAAGGATTTAAGAGAATATGTATATTTTGTATGTGTGTGTATGTGTATGTATGTGTGTACATGCGTGTGCACACTCATATATGGACATGTGTGTAGAAGATTGAGGTTAACATTGAGCATCTTCCTCAGTCACCCTCTTACCTTATTTTTTGAGGGAACATCCCTAAAACTGGAGCTCATTTCCTCAACTGGGCTGGCTGGCCAGTAAGTTTTTGGGATCTGCTCTGCTCTTTCAGAACTGGTGTTGCAGACACACACCATAGTATCTCATCTAGCATTTTACATGGGTTCTGGGCATCCACACTCAGGTTCACATGCTTACAGGGCAAGCATCTGTATGGACTGAGCCATCTCCAAGCACTGATAATTTTTAAAGATTATTGTTTGTCTTTTTAAATTAATTATAGACTATATGCCAAGAGATGTAAAAAGATGCCAATCCAAGAGAAAATGTGCTAAGTGTAGTCACAGGTTGCTTTCAATGTCTATTACCCTAAAGGCAATTAAGGTCAATCAATAATACCAAAGAGAACATCACACTACTCTCTCTGCTACAGTGTTTTCCACACAGCCTGGTTGGAAAAGATAATCTTTAGGTTTTCTTTAAATGAAGTTTCAACAAAGCATTTCCTTCAGGCAGTATGAGGTGAATCCAAGGAGGTTTGGTAGGAAGCATTCAATATTCAAATAATTGCTTTGGAAAAGACATGGTATGCTGAAGCAAGCTTCATATCATGCTTCCTAAATCAGCTCCCATCATCATCTAGAAGAAAAAGTGGTTTCAGTGTCTTGTAGGTTCAGACAGCATCTACTTCAAATGGGAGGCATTTTTTTTTTCCTATATAGAATACATTCCAGAGCAGCAAAAGTAATTGGTTTGAGAAAGTTATTATCTTTTTAAAAGAAGCATAGCTAACAAATGAGAAGGAATGATAGGAAGAGAAAACTACATTCCAAAAAGGTCATGGATCTGGACAATATCCATCAATATTGCTGAACTCATTAGATAGAAATGCAAGATATGAAGGCTTCTATAGCTAGGCCAGGCTGACATAGCCAGAATGTACTAACTTTTCATCACCAAGAAGGGGACAAAAGGGATGCTGTTTTTCTTTCCATGTGAGGCAGTAGAGAGTGTATAAGATCATTGAAACGGTATTAAAAGTAATCCTGCATCTGGGCTGGAAGGTGTTTCAGTTGATCAAATACTTGCTGTTCATGCATGGGGACCTGAGTTTGATAGCTCCCAGCCACATAAAAACTGAGCAGCAGAGGGTGCCTGTAATCTCAACCTTGGGGAGGTGGAGAGGTGCAATGCATGAGAGTCCGACAGTCTAAGTAACTGGTAACTTCAAGGTTCAGTGAGAGACCTTGTATTAACAGCTAAGGTGGAGAGAGAAACAGTTTGTCTTCCAAACATATTTCACAAAAAAGACACACACACACACACACACACACACACACACACACACACACAATTTTCTTATAAAGAAACTACATCCACTCAGACTTCTAAATCTGCCAATTTGCAGATATCACAGGTAGATTATATTAAGTGACAACACCTTCAAACATTTTCTTCTTCTTTTTTGTTATTTTAAAACATCTATTACATGTATTTTGGAGCCTCTAATTTGCATATATTACTTTATGTAATAATTATGTTTTTTTTCTGGTTTATTTTCCCTGGATCAATTATCTAAAGCCTTCTTTTAGTGTCCTCTGCTGGTTTGAACTGAGCTGGTTCTACCTTTTACTGTGTATAATATCTTCAGCTTTCCTTAGGGTTTTCCTTGGTTTCATTATCTCTTCTATTTCTTTACTCAGATCTGCCAATTTAGCACTGCAAGCTGCCTGACATTCTTGTTGTTACAAAGTCCCTGCCATGATGAACTGTCCTGCTGTGAACCAAAACAAACCTGTGCTTCATTATATTGCTTTTGTCAAGTGTTTTGTCATAGCAACTGCAAAGATAACTGACACCTTCTGTATAAGCCATTTGGTGACTAGTTCCTATCTAGAGTTTATAGGACAAGGCTCTAGGAAGTGCAATACTGGAAATGTTGTTTGCATACACCTGTTTATCTTCACCACCAGAGCACACATACTCTGTCGTCCTAAGACTCTTAATGCTTGAAGAGAGTGAATTTATACTGAATACATGTGTTCTTGATTTACTACTCATCATGTAGTAAAATTTTAAGTTATAATTTCATCAGGTATACTTGATCTGTTGATCTTTGCAATGTGGCTACACAGTACCCAGAGCATCTTTTCTTTATTCTGGATGGAATAGCTGTTTGGTAGCTGTATCTTCTTTTCTTGCTTAGGGTCACATAATACAATCCTACTGCATATGGTTGAAAAATAATCAAGACTTAAAATTAGTAATAGAGTTTTGGCTGAATATGTAATGGTTTGTGTACCACCATGATAAGGCTTTAAAAAACCCCTATGTCTAATGATTATAAGTGGAGGATTGTCTGCAATTTACTCTCTTGTAGAGTGTGTGGGAGGCACAAAAAGCATTTTTTTGAACATAGCATCTTTGTTTATAGATTTGTAATGGTTTGCCAGTTTTTCACTGACTTCTCTTAGCCATTCATACTAACAGTCCTCTGTTCTTCATGACCTGCGTGGAGAACTCATGACTTAAGGCAATACCTCTACAAAACACTATGAACTTACATTAATGCTGCATAGTAGTGGGTTTCATTGTGACATCTTCATACACAAATGCCTTTTTCATTACCTTACCATCACATTACCCTATTGCCCTGTCAGCCTCTTCTTTTAGCTCATCCCCTCCTCTTCCGGACGAGTCTTTCTTCTACTACCTTCTGTTGTTTGTTTGTTTGTTTTGGTGAACCAATGTGTTTAATTAATTTGATTATATATGCATAGTGGAGAAGTCACAGCTGGCCCTGAGGATTTATGGGCAGTTAGTGGTTGCTAAAGAGGATGCTTTGTTTAGTGTTGTAGCCACTGGTACATTGCCTGTGTTTCTATGATATTTATTTATTTATTATTTGTTTATTTGTTTTTGCTATGCCTAGAATACTGAGACCTTCTTGAGTCAAAATTTTCTCATCTTCATAAACAGATATCAAATTAAAAATTTGGCATTAGTAGGTTCTTAAATGAGCAGATTCTATGCAAGAATGGGAAGACATAAGAGATGTATTCTGAGCCATTGTATGGTGATGTTGGATTATGTGAGACTTCTGCCTCTCAGGATTAATTGGCCATAGAGAATCTGATGCCACACCAATGTGCCCAAACTGAGCACTCAAGACAAGACAAAAGGAGATCCTTGAATTATTGTGGAAGACAGGAAAAGAAGAGAAGGAAAATACTTTGTTTCTACTTTTTGAGATAGAAGGATGTAAGAATGTTTGGATGTCACTGGAATTGGAGAAATAAATAGTTTGAAAAATAAATAACACAAGCAGTTGCTTAATTGCTTCTCTTTCTGTGCTTTGTAATTAGGACAAACTGTGAATAATGAGAAGTTCCCCAAGGTCCAATCAATCGTACAAGCAGAAGAACTTTAATCCCCAAGTACTTGCTGAACTAGAACATCGGGCCATGGCCATGTCTCCCTAGTCTTTGAGAATGCATGTATTCCTTGGATCTGAATTTTAAGTTCAAACATTTCTGAGAGCAAAATTAAACAGAACAAAACAAAATCCAAACCCAAACAAAAGCCCTTGCCATTTCTAATGCTTTTGTTTTCTGTCCTTTGTTACTTTGTATCTTCCTTTTGTCAGCTCTCTGAGCAGACACAAGAGAATCATTTCTTCTTAGTGGAATAGGAGAAACAGAGATGGTATGTGACCTGCCCAATATCACATAGTAAATTTTTACACAAGCCACACAAAGGTAGTTGAATTTACTGACTCTTTGGCTATTTTTCTTGCCTGTTCTAAATGTGGCCTTGTTTGGGGTCTTTCGGGGAGCAGAGTCCCAGTATATGGCAGCTCCTCTGGTGGTGTACTGGTTGGTTTTTTTTGTCAACTTGACATAATCTAGAGTCCTCTGAGATAAGAAAATGCCTCAATAAAATATAGTTGTAGGCAAGCCTATCAGGAGTTCTCTTAATTAGTGATTGACGGAGAAGGGCCTAGCTTACTGTGGACAGTGCCATCCCTGGAATGATAGTCCTGGGTGTTATAAAAAAGCAGCTGAACAAGTCATAGGGGTGAGTTAGAAAGTAGCACCCTTCCATGTCTTCTGCATTAGTTCTTGCCTCCTAGCTACAGCATTGGGTTCCTGCCCTGAATTCTTACAGTGATGGAAGATGTGGTGGGAATGTAAGCTAAATAAACCATTTTCTTCCAGGCTTGTTTTTGGTTCAGGTGCTTATCATAGCTGTAGAAACCCTAATTAAGACACTTAGTTTTACCATCTCTGTTAGGCTCTACCCTCTGTGTCACAGGCATGGTAGAATTCCCCTCCATGTCCCCTGTAGCCAGCAAGTATAAATTAGATTCACCCAAGCACTGTATTTAGGGAAATACATGTTCCCAGGCAAGGTCTGCAGAATTTTGCAAGTTAAAGTAGCAATACTAGCCTCCTTGCTATTTTACCAGTGTTTGGCTTTTTAATTTCATCCTATTCTGTCAATTCTATAGTTGAATATATTTAAAGGAGATATGGCTATGCCATACATATTAGGGAAAGTGTTGAGATTTATCACTGTAGGCAAGCAAGAAGACTCCCAAAGCCATTATGGATTGAACCTGAATACATTTTTTTCCAGTAGCCTTCTATTTATGCCTCTCTTCATTCAGGGCACACATTTGTTCTTTTTTCTTAATTGCTTTATGTTGGCTTTGAGGCTCAGGAATTGTAACATTATTACATGATTAACTTTGTTTCTCTATTATGCTATAGTTTTCATGAAATTAACTGTGCTGTTTCTTTCCTAGTAAATACCCACTGATGAATATTTTATTCTCCTCAATTGCTATGTGGTTGACCTTGCTTGATATTTTATGGTAGCTTTTCAAGTAACTAGAGCCTTTGCCTGTGGAGTGCTCTGCCTTCAAAGCAAATATGGAAGTCAATAGAGAGAGCTCTCCATCTAAGAGCACAAACAAACCTACTGTTAGTGTCTGAAAGATGGTCAGGAGACCAGCTGGACATTAGGCATCTCAATAGTATCAGTGTAGATAAGGATGAGCTTGATAGATAAAACATTAGCCATATACATATTTGGACCTGGGTTCTGATCTTTAGAATCCACATACAGTCAAGCATGATAGTGCATGTCTGCATCTGTAACCCCAGGATTTCCAAGGTGAGATGAGAGGCAGAGACAAGAGAGTCCCTAAAAGCCCATGGGCCATCTAGCCTTGTGTATTCAGTGGTGAACAACAAAGATAAAGACTGCTTCAACAAAGTAGACTATTTAAGACTGACATCCAAGGTTGTCCTCTAACTACCAACATGTACTGTGACATGAGTATAGGAACATTAAACACACAAACATGTACACATATACACGTATATATATATGCATTTATATGTACAAACATAAAAATACCAAAAAGAGAGAGAATGGGACATATTGCTACTAGCATAGAAGTATAAACAGCATCCTTGGTTTCTCTGTGATGAGAAGAAACTCCATTCACTTCTACTTGTTCTCCTAAGAACTAAGGATGGTTCTTGGATGTTCAGGATAGAATCTCCTCTAGCAGTTTTCAGAGTGGAGTAGTTACATGCTTTGTGTTGAAAGAATGGCAGGACAGATGCAAAGTAATTAGGGGCTCTGGGCAACTGCTTTCGGTCACACTATCATGGCGCTTTGCAGACTTTACCTTCAACACTGTCACAATCAGCTGGCAATGAGGTATGATTGCCAAGCTACCAGCAAGACCTTAGGATCTCAGAGATGCTAAGCAACTTATCAGAGGAGTCCAGCATAAAACATTCAATATTTGCTGAGTTATCAATAAATAAATGACTATTCTATAACTGATATAAAGAGTAGGTGATTCAGGCATGTCTTATTTCCATTTGCACCAAATCCTTGTATATATGAGAAACTTAGCATCCTGGAAACATTAGCCTTTGTTATGAGGTTATTTGTGTTTATAGATAAAAAGATGAAAACAGGGTATGCCCTGTTTTTCCACAATGCACCATGTAGGTCACAACTGATACACAAATTTCTGGGCATGTGGCCGTGTCCACTCTATCTTTTACCTATTTGTTAGAGTCTTTGAGAGCCTTCAACAATTGACTGAGGTATGTCACATGTTGTAGTGGTGAAATAACACTATATGTAAATACAAAGAACTGTAGGTAGCCATCAAAGTCAATCAATTTTGTCTTTTGGGATAGAGAGAAAGAGAGTAAAATGAGATAAAGTTTAGACAGCTTTGATTTCATGCTCCTTCTTAAGTAAGACATCTCTACTACCTCCGTCAAGACTCATGAAACGTCAAGGAAAAGGAAACAGAAAAAAGGTGTAAGGTGAAAGAAGGGAATAGAGTCTTGTTGAACTCTGTCCCCCAGGAGCAAGGATGTTGTACTCTTGAACTTTTTAAAGACATGGTTACCTGAATAAAAACTTGACAAGATTGAGCTTGTAAACACTCTATTATGGTTGGAGGAGGAACTCATAAAGCTCCTTCCTCCCTGAGAATCTACAATGGACAAGGGAAAACATTTTTCCAGTGGTATAGCTACTGGCAAGTTGACCATATTGTTATAATAAATAACTGATCATCCACGTTCCTGTAAGTGACCCAATGAAACCCTGATTCAAAAGAAAACCAAGGCCATGGGGATGGCTCAGTGGGTGTTTGCTACTTGCTATGCAAGCAAGACGATATAAGTTCAAAAATCCTATCACTCATGTAAAAGCCATGGCTGGATTACATACCTGTAACACCAGCTTGGTGGGGTTAAGAATGTGATGGTTGATTTTTGTCAACTTAACAAATATTTGGGGGAAGAGAAAATTTTATTGAGAAAATGCCTTCATGATATGGCTTTGTAGGCAATACTATAAGGCATTTTTTGATAAATGATTGACATGGGAAGGTATGCAGGTATTATCCCTGGCCAGGTGGTCCTGAGTAGTATAAGAAAGCGGGATGTGTGATCCATGATGAACAAGTTAGCAAAGGAACTTTCTAGAGCCTTCTACTTCAAGTCCTGCCTCCAGGTTCCTGCTGTGAGTTCCTGCTCTCATTTTCCTCACTGATAGAATATGGCCCGAGAGTTGTAATCTGAAATAAATCTTTTTTCCCCAAGTTTATTTTGGTCATGGTGTTTGTCTCAGCAATAAAAACTCTAATTAATATAGGAGACAAGAGAGATTCAGGGAGTTAGCTGGTCAGTCTATCAGAAAATGAAACCTTCTAGTTTAGTGAGAAAACTTGGGTCAAAAAGTGTTGGGGGCATTAGAGAAAGACATTCAATATCATTCTCATCAAATACCACACACAGATATACTAACTAAATAGATGGTTTAAAACAACAACAACAATATAAGTTTGGAATAAGTCAAAAGATCCAAGTTTTAAGTCAAGTTGCTGTGTGGTCTGCGTGGCTCTCCTGCTCACGAATATACTCTTCTGTGCTTTTCAAGTCTTATTTTTATCAGACCTCTCAGTTTCCCTAGTTGTTCTGAGAGTATACCCCACATACACTCTGAAATGGCTTTCTGTATTCAAAGTCCTTCTACATCGATGGTCTGGAGGGCTGCTGAAGAAGCTTTCTTTCCTGAAAATTAAGTGCTCCTTGGAAGTGCATGAGGTTGTGTTGGCTGACTGAAAGCAGCCAGGTAGCTTTGGCATCCATATCAAAGCCCTGGGTACCCACAGTGACATTAATAATAAATGGTGAGTTCATGCAGGCTTTCAATTCAGCAACATTGCCTTTCCTGTGGTTAGTTAGGTCCCAGTGCATTTGGCTCCAAGGTTTCAGGCATCTTTTTTTACTGAATAAATGCAAAAGAAATCAGCTTACAGTGCTTTGAGCTGCTTACCACATACCATTGTTTTCTTTGGCTTTTGAGACAGGATATCATGCAGCCCAAACTAGCCTTAAGCTCTCTGTGCAGCTGAGGATGATCTTGAGCTCCTGTTCTTTCTGCCTGTTTTGCCTGAGAGCTAGGGTTTCAAGTGTGCCTCACCATACCCAGTAGGTTCAGTGCTGGCATGCTAGGCAAGCATTTTTTTCAGCGGAGCTACATCTCCAGCTCATCTGATGCCACGGTTTAACATGAGAAAATAGTATTTCCATAGTGAATCTTAGTTATGAGAGACGTAAGGATTATTGTCCATGTAACTGTTGGAGCGATGTTGAGTGCTCTCCTTGGTCACATATGAACCTGTCAAAGTGTCCTAGGTCACAGAAATAATTAGGGTTACCTCAGGTGTCAGCAGTGGGGTTGGGTAGGCTTTACCACTTCACCAAAATTACAGTCAGTTTTCACAAGAGCTCCTGTAGCTGTTCTGTTTCTTTGCCTCCGCCCCCTGTAGTGGTTTGAAGGAGATTGGTCCCAGTAATCTTACTTATTTGAGTGCTTGGTTCCCACTTGGTGTACTGTTGGGAAGGATGAAGAGGTGTGGCTTTGCTGGAGTAGGTATATCACCGGGAGGTTTCAAAAGCTGACATAAGGCCCCATGTCTCTCTGTCTACTGCCCGCAGATCAGGATGTAGTTCCTAGCTACTGCTCCAGACAGTGCCTGCCTGTTTGCTGCCATGCTTCCTGCCGTGATGACAATGGACTAAACATCTGAAACTGTAAGTAAACAAGTCCCCAGTTTAATAATTTCCTTTATAAAAGTTGCCTTAGTCATGGTGTCTCTTCACAATAGAGTATTGATTATACAGGCCAAGGTTCGGTTAGGCTTCATTAGCTCCCATCCAGTCACACAGGAGTCTCCTGACTTCCTTCTCCACCTTTCTCCCCTGCTGTAGGCTAGGAAGCCAAGGTGGGCATCTTAGGCACATGCTAATGGTAACAATTCATTCTCTGGCAGAAACCAGACAGTGATTTTCTTTTCACTTTACCCCAAATTCTATCATGGTTCATGGGCCACTGTAGTGTCCCTGCTCTTGGGTCCAGTACTGTTCTGCTTCTTTCCTGTGACACAAGAGCACTGAACTTTTTACTCTTTCTTTTTTTATTATTATGAATAAAGTCACATTTTCTATCTGTGTATATCCTTATTCAAGGTCCCTTCCCCCTCCCACCCCCTCCAGTCACTCTCTCTTTTCTACATCTCCCCATCTCCTCCCCAACAAGGACAGGCGGTCCTAAGGTCCCAATATTGCTCAGTTCAGCCTCCACTCCTGGCAGATCCAGTTTCTTCCCTCTAACATAAAGACTGGGTCAGGTATTCCTCTAGAGGGAGTGGGATCCAAGGTGTCAGTCAAGGGTGTTTCTGATGCCAAGTTGTTCAGTGGTTGTGGTTTGCAGCTTGGACATGGCTTTGCTTTTTGATTTTTTTGTTTAGAGTCCACTAATGAGTGAGTACATTCCCTGCTTATTTTTCTGGGTTTGTGAGACCTTACTCAGAAGGATATTCTCCAAATCCATCCATTTGCCTGGGAATTTTAGGATACCATTTTTTTCTTACTGCTGAGTAGTACTCCATTGTGCAGATGTACCACAGTTTGTTAATCCATTCTTCAGTTGAGGGGCATTAGGTTGTTTCCAGGTTCTTGCTATTACAAATAACGCTGCTATGAACATAGTTGAGCTAATGCCTTTGGAGTGTGACTGTGAGTCTTTAGGGTATATACCCAGAAGTGGTATTGCTGGATCCTTGGGGAAATTGATTCCCAGTTTTGTGAGAAACTGCCATACTGCATTCCAGAGTGGCTGAACAAGCTTACACTCCCACCAACAATGGAGGAGTGTTCCCCTTGCTCTGCATCCTCTCCAGCATAGGCTGTCACCTGTGTCTTTTATCTTAGCCAATCTGATAGGTGTCAGGTGGTATCTCAAAGTTGTTTTGATTTGCATTTCTCTGATGGCTAAAGATGTTGAGCGCTTTTTCAAGTGCTGAGCACTGAACTTTTATCACCACCCCAGATCTGAGCAGTTCGAGAAGTGTGACTCTTGGTTATAGCCTTGACACCATCTAGACCTTAACTCTCTCTTCCTCTGTGTCTTTCCTTTACAAGTCCTCCAGGCCTCAGCATAAATCAGCTTCCCAGGAAGTCTTCCTTGATTCTGACATCACCACTGGCATAGTTTTTTTTCCTGTTGCTGGGATAAACACCGTGACCAAAAATAGTCTGGAAAGGGAAGGATTTACTTGCCTTATACTCCAGTTCACAATCCATCTGTCATAGTTAGGGATATTGTTGTAGTGATGAAACACTAAGACCCAAAGAAATTTGGGGAAGAAGACTTGTATTTCCACATCATAGTCTATCACTTAAAGAAACCAGGATAGTAACTCAAACAGGACAGGAACATGCAGAGGCCATGAAGAAGTGCTGCTAACTGATTAGTTTCTCATGGCTTTCTCAACTTACTTGCTTATAGAATCCAGGACCACCAGCTCAGGGAAACTGACACACAATGGGCCAGGATCTTCCCCATCAATTACTAACCAAGAAAATGTCCTCAATTGAAGTTCCATTCTTTCAGACTCTAGTTTATGTCAAGTTGACATAAAATTGGACAGCACACTATCACTGAGGGAAGTTAAAGCAGGGACTCAAGCAGAAACCATGGAGGAACACTGTTTTCTGTTTCACTCAGTGGCTTATGGTCATTTATCCTCTTCATAACACCCTGGACTAGCTGCCTAGGGAATGGTGCTGCCCAGAGTGGGCTCAGCTTTCCTATATCAATTAGCAATCAAGACATTGCCTGAAAGACATTTACACAGGCTAAGCTGATTGAGGTAACGCTTCATTTGACACTTTCTCTTTCCAGGTGACTTTGGGTTGTGTCAAGTTGACAATACAACTATCCATCTTGGCAACATACACATTTTTTAGTGGAAAACTTCACAGTCCTTAGTTTTAAAACATGGTAGCATTCTGGTAGGATCCCCATCACTTGCCAACATACAACATACACATGCTGTATTTTATATTTCACTTGCTAAGTCTTAAGACTTAATGTTTATGTCTGCCTTCCCACTGATTTCTAATCTCAGTTAAACAGGAACTAAGCATTTTTAATATTACTATACCAATAGCACCTCACAGAGTACCTGACATATTTGAGATGCTACAAATATTTTTTGAATGAATAAAAAATTGATTTCTTATGTCATCAATCAAGTTCAACTACTTCCTTTTTCTTTTTTTCTTGTCTACAGACATGTTGGCCTCAACCTTGATATACAGTTGAGGATGGCCTTGAGATTTTGATCTGATTGTGTCTTCCTCCTAAATCCTGGGATTATATCCATGCACTACCATGCTTAGTTTATGCAATACTGGGGACTGAATCAAGGTTTTGTTTACACTAAGCATCCACTCTACATACATTCTTAGCCTAACTGCTTTCTTTTAAAACCTCTGCTTGAGATACCTTGCACCTGCCCATGAATCCGTAGTGCATCATTGTTGGGTCTCTGTGTGCAACATATCTTTTGTGCTGGTCTTGGTGGAAGCCTGGTCTCTCTACTCTTGGGGAGCTGTTTTAGTGGAAACCTGGTCTCTCTAGTCATGGGGAGCTGTTTCATGTTGAGATCCAAGCAAACCCTTGGAAGCTGAGCTGAAACACATGGCTTTAACTCTTGACTGTCAGCCCCTGGTACTTTAAGCCTTTTCCCAAAGCCCACTTTAGTGGAAAACTTCATAGTCCTTAGTTTTAAAACGAGAACATTCTGGTAGGGCCACCTTCATAACAAATTGGTCCCAACCTTGCCAACTTCCAATCTTGACTTATATAATTATGACATTTATATGGGAACACTTACAAATTAATTTGAATTAAAATATTACAGTTTTGTGATCTAAATGGTGTCAAGTCTTTGAAATTTATCAAAACACAGAGCTTGATATAAAATAATATACTTCAGGAATAAATTAAGCAGAATTATGATGTCTATATTAGCTATATATTTATGTGAGATTTTTACCACAATTTTTTTGAATTAAAATGTCTTTTGATAAAGACTATTTCAGACATTATGAGATCTTGAGATCTATTCTCTTAACACAATTGTAAGTGTCCACCACACTATTGTTGATGAGAGATGATATGAAGTGGGTTCCTAGAACTCCTTTATCCTGTGTATTAGTAACTTTTCTTATTGCTATGAGAAAATACCCCATGACAAAAGAAACTTAAGGAAGTAAGCATCTGTTTTGGCTCACAGTTTGAAGGTACAGGCTGCTGTGATGGGAAGTCATGGTAGCAGAACAGGAAGTAGCTGGTCACAGTGTTATCTAGTCAGGATACAGAGAGGCAAGTGGGGATGCTCAGATCACTTATCTTTTCTATTCAGTCTAGGTCCCCTATTCATAAATGCTATCTCCAACATTTGGTTGAACCCAGTCTAAAAACTCCCTTACACACATGTCCAGAAATGTGTCGTTTATTTTAGAGTCTGTCAAGTCTATAAGATCAGCCATTAGATTTTTCTTGATGGAGACTCCCTGATCTTTATGAGTAACATTGTTTCACCCTAGGCCCTGCTGCCTAATAATTCACTCTTGGGTTCTGACTATTTTGAATACTTCAGAAACAGAGGGTCTGTCAGTATATGCTTTTATGCCACTGGCTTATTTCAGTTAGTTTACTGGCTCATCCAGGCTGTCAAATATAACAAGATTGGTTTCCTTCTAAAGGCTGCATAGTATTTCATTGTATGTGTCCTGGTTTTGAAGTGGTTTGAACTCTGAGGGTCCATACATTGGGAAGTTTGAAACTATTATAGTAGAAATAAAAGTATTCAGAAGAGATGGTGTGCCCCTTCCTTGAACTTTTATACTATTGAAATAATGGATCCTAAGACATGAGACTTTCTCTAGGAAACTTTTACTGTCAAAAGGAAAAGAAGCTTGGTGCTAGCCAGAGCAGAGAGTAAGTAGTGCAGAGACTCACTTTGGATGTCTATCCCCTCAAACTGTAAACTAAATAAGTGTTGCTTCTTTATAATAGCCATGAGCCTTGAGTGTTGTATTATAGCAATGAAAGTTGATAAATATTATCTGTCAACAGACACTTAGTTTATTCCTTTACTTTGCCCGTTTTGAATACCATGACAATAAATTCTGGAGTATTAATAGCTCTTTGAGATACTGTTTTTTAGTTCTTTACTAAATGTCCCAAAATATAATTTATGAAAACATCAATTGTCTTACCCTTTTCTCCATATAACTCCAACTCAAAAATACTTTCTAGATGAACCTGTGTTTATTCCACAAGTATATGCTATTAAGTTTTTTATATTTAATATTATTTATATGAAAGGTTTTTTTTTCATATACCAACCACCATTCCCCTCTATCTCTTATTCCTTGTCTCTCTGAAGCTTCCCCTTACTCCACTCCCTGCCACATACCTCAGAGAGGGTAATGACTCCCAGAGGGAGTAAATACAGTCTGGCATATCAAGTTGAGACAGGACCAAGCCCCTCCCCCCAGTATCAAGGCTTATCAAGGTGTTACTCTGTAGGGAATGGGCTATAACAAGCCAATTCTTACATCAGGAAAAAGTTCTGGTCCCACTGCCAGAGGCCCCACCAACTGCTAAAGGAATACAATTGGCATCTACATACAGATGACATGTTGTTCTGGTAGTGCCATATTGTTCTTTATGATGTTGACTTGCTCTGGCATCTACTCATTCCTTCCTTCAGTTAGTACAAGCATTGTCTGTGTTTTAGGAAGCTGCTCTTGGTCCAATAGGTGCTCTTCATACAATCAGAACTCTTGGTGAAATCAGTCAGTGGAGTCTGTGTCTTAGGGAACAGTTAAGGTCTCCAGAGGATAGATGGGTTTTGGGGTGGAGTGGGGTTTATAGAGTACAGGGTCTGATGAGTGGTGGTGATTGGCAGGCCTTCCTGCCCTCAGGGGTCCTGCTTGATGGCCTGAAGCTGGAGCCCTGATGAGGCTGTGGTACATGAGTCATTCCTTGTTTCCTAAGCCTAAAGGCTGAGCTTACTGCTGGCTATGAGGAGGATCACCCAGTCTCTTTTGATGGAGCCTGCTGGAGTTTGTCTCAGGAAGCCTCTGAGGTTGGGGGAATGGATGGGTTTGGGAAATGGAGTGGGGCTTATAGGATACAGGGCCTGATGTGGGTGATGGGCAGCCTTGCCCACAGGGGTCCTGCATGCTGGCCTGAAACTCTTGTGATGGAGCCCACCAGAGGAGTCTGTTTCAGGAAGCTGCTCTTGTGATACAGTCCACCAAGTCTGTCTCCTTTATTCAGTTTTTAATTTTTTGACAACTACATCTATGTATATAATACATTTTGATTGTATTTACTCACCATTACCCATTCTTGTCTCTTCTTACTCCTGGACCCTTTCTTCTTCCCAGCATGCCCTCTTCTACTTCAGGTCTTTTTTTTGTGACCCTCTGAGTTTAATTAGAGTTCTTGGCATGTACATGGTCAGGGATCATTTACTGGAGCATGGGCAATTTCTCAGTGGCTTCATCACTAAGGAAAACTGGCTCCTCCTCCATCAGCAGCTGTGAACTCTTCAGCTAGGGGGTCTGAACCATTTTGCTAGTCAATATTATAATATATTTAATATCTACATTGCAAGCTTTTACTTCTTTATACTGGCTTTGTGATAAAGAACTCTTTATTCATAATTGCCCTTATGTAACATGAGGTTACAGACAACATAGCACCTTCCAGAGTGTTACTTCAAAACGCTTTTCTTTCTTTTAAGGTCATACCACAAAGTAGGATCTTGCCTTCTCAATAATAGTTGTTGTGTTTTTGATTAAAAAAAAAAGCTTCCTCCCTCCATCTGATGTAATTTTCCATCACTGTAAATGAAAATTATTATCTGGGAAAGGCCCAACGTGTTTCTTTCTTTTTCCTTCTGTCAGGCGATAAGATAAACCTCTGTGATCGCTTATTGGAGTTCAATAGAACCAAAAGCTTGTGTTCTTCCCACAGAGACTGAACAGCAAAGAGTGAGCATCCTAGGGACAGAATCTGAAACCAGTTGAGCCACATAACATACCCTGTCATTCCAGTTCACTAACATGAGAATCTCTTCTGAGATATGCTCTTCTCTGCAAAGTGGTACCTCCTGTAATGCCTCCATAGTAAAGGCCAGAGCCCCTGTCTATGTCTACAATCAATCAGCATCATTTTGAAAACAAACTAACTCAATCAATGTCAGCATCACCAAAAACAGAAGACATTTAAATAAAAATGTCCTCTTTTTAATCTGTATGTGAAAGGAGATGTGATTTTTGATGGACAAAACAAATCAGAGCCAAGGGTGAGAGGTTTTCCCAGTTGCAACAGTTAATATTGATTGTCAGCTTGACAGGGGATAGGTACTCAGGCCCTTACCTGAGCTGTCAAGCATTTCCTGTTATACTTCACTGTTGTCTGATTATAAAGAATTATAATCTTGTGGTATGTTAAATGTAGAGTATGTGTATTGTAGAAGATAACTGGAGGAGAGACTCCAGGTATGCAGGTATGGGAAGTCATCATTTATGCTGCATGAGAGTTTAGAGTGGTAAGCTGCTTGGAGTTCACCTAGCCATGGTCCTATAACTTCCCCATCACCCGTGCTCTGTAAGTCCAATGAACTCATTGGTTCCCAAGTTATATTTTGTTGTAGTCATATTTTAGTTTGTTGGAGCTGGTGGTTAGTGGGTGAGGCAGTACTTATATCTCCATGAGGTAACATTTCATACAACAGAAACCAGTCTGTGCAGGGCACAAAATAAATGTCATACCTTTGACTCTAGGTGACTGACAGCAGAGAAGAGCAATTCTTTCTTCTTCTTCTTTTCTTCTTCTTTTTCTCTTATTTATTTTTATAGAATAAAGTCATTTTTTATCCATGTATCCCCTTGTTCCAACTCCCTTCCCCCTCCTGACCCTTCCCTGTCAGCATTCAGCCTTTCTCCTCCCCATCACCCCCTCCCCTCCCCAGAAAGAGCAAGAGGTCCAAGGTGGATTAGCTCAGCATCCACTCCAGGCAAGTCCCATTTCCTCATCCTAATATCAACACTGGGTTGGGTGTTTCTGTGGAGGGAATGGGCTCCAAGGTGCCAGTCCATGCACAGAAACACAGTCTGATCCCTCCCCTTGAGGCTCCACATACTGCCCATGTCAGTGGACAGTTGCCTATCCTTGGAGGGCCTAGTTCCTTTTTTTTTTTTTTTTTTTTTTTGATGGTTCCCAGGTGGCTGCTCTTGATTCAGTGATTTCCCCAGAGCTACAGTCAGCCATCACTGTGAGAATGTTCCTCATAGTCTCTATCCTCTTGCTCATATAGATTCTTCTCCCCTGCTATCAGCTGGACCAGGGATTCAGCCCAGTGCTCAGCCATGTATCCCTGCCTCTACCTCTATTCATTGTTGGAAGTTCTGTGATGGCACTTAGGGTGGCTATTCATTTGATTATAGGGGAAGTCCTGTTTAGGCAACACCTTCATTATTGGTTGGAGACCTAGTCAGGGACATCCTGTGAGGTCTTGAAGGTTTCCCTAGCACACAGTCTTTTTCCAACCTCACATTGGCTTCCTCTATTAAGATCTCTATCTCTGTTTTTTTCTCTCCCTCCTTATTGTTTCTCTTACTCAATCATCTCCTTCTCTCATGATTTGTCCCCACCTCTTCTTGGTTGCAACCCCTTATGCTCCCAATTAGCTAAGGAGATATTCTCTATTTTCTCTTCCTAGGAGAATTCCTGTAATTCTCTCAAGTTCCTTCAGATCCCAAGCTGTTCAGTGATTGTGGTTTGCACCTTGGGTGTTCTTTAATTTTTGGTTAAAGTCCACTAATGAATGAGTACATCCCATGCTTATCCTTCTTGGTTTGTGAGACCTCACTAAGGAGGATATTCTCCAAATCCATCCATTTGCCTGGGAATTTTAAGATATAATTTTTTCTTACTGCTGAGTAGTACTCCATTGTGTAGGTGTACCACAGTTTGTTAATCCATTCTTCAGCTGAGGGACATCTAGGTTGTTTCCAGGTTCTTATTATTACAAATAGTGCTGCTATGTACATAGTTGAACTAATGCCTGTGGGGTGAGAATGTGCATCTTTAGGGTATATGCCCAATAGTGGTATTGCTGGATCCTTGGGGAGATTGATTCCCAGTTTTCTGAGAAATCTCCATACTGCATTCCAGAGTGGCTGAACAAGCTTACACTCCCACCAACAGTGGAGGAGTGTTCCCCTTGCTCCGCATCCTCTCCAACATAGGCTGTCATCTGTGCCTTTTATCTTAGTCATTCTTACAGGTCTAAAGTGGTATCTCCAAGTTGTTTTAATTTGCATTTCTCTAATGGCTAAAGATGTTGAGCATTTTTCAAGTGACTTTCAGCCATTTGTAAAAGAACAATTCTTTCAATGAAGGTGAATTGTTACTTAGCAGCCATGATTTTACTGTATATTTCTTAAGAAATTTACTTAGGCAGGGTAGCAGTTTCCATTGAGACCAAGGAGCTCCTTGGCCATGAGTATAAAACTTCAAAGCACTAAGTGGGTACAGAGGGAGGAGGTAGATGAAGTTGGTTGCTGAGCACAGTGGGATGCCTATCTCCACAGGGCATCCTCTGAACTAGGCAGAAGCTTTGAAGGAGATGGCATATCCCAACAGCTCAGGTAGAAGGAAAATATCTACCAAAATTCACAATCCTGTTCTATAAATCTGGCAGCTCCATACCTGCCACAGTTGCCATTCACCACTGCCAACCCGGGATGGATTTCCCCTAAGCAGGATTCAGTCATTGTGAAAAGTAGATAAATGAAACAATTTATCTTCCTTTGGGATGCTATTTTCTGGGATGGTGCTCCATGATCACCTGGCAAGTAATTTTCCAAGGGAGATTTGAGTCACATAACTCAATGAACAATATACTGGTGCCTTGTCCTGCTTATCAAGAAAAGAGGTTGTCTTTCCTTTCCCTGTTGAAAGTGAATTAATTAATTTATTCATTTGTGTTGTGATTGTCTCTTTTGGATATGGCAATGATAAAGCAACTTCTTGATGACAAGGCTCACATGTGATCATCTCTCTTGTTCCTAAAGAAGACAGAGCATGAAAGGATGTGCATCTGTGGATCACAGCTGCCTGCATTCTCTGATCAATATCCTTTTGACTGATGGAATATTGATGAAGGTGTAGATCATGGAGAGATTTAATCAGAGCAGGTGGGAAATCCATTCCCTTCTTTTGGTTCACAAATTTGCATGTGGCATCTCCAGCAGGGCTTAATTTTATCTCTGCAATTTTCTGGTCAAAAAGAAAACTCTTCAATGGAGCTAGGTAGAGGTTTGGAGCAGTCTTCCTGTGAATTTGTGCATGCATGTATGCAAATGTGTGTGGAGGCTAGAGGAAAACTTTTAGTAAAGTAATTCCTGAGAAGCCACCAATCTTTTTTAAAATGATGTTTTTGTTTGTTCTTTGATAAATTCTACATAATGTATTTTTATCATATTTATCACCCTCCTGCAGGGACTCCAGCTTTTTGTGCCTTGTTGGGAACCAGGAATTCTACTAGGGATAAGTGGATGCTGATAGAAACAGGGAAATTATTAAGTGAGAAAAGTACTTCTGAGACTGAAAGTGTGCTGGAGCTAGGGAAATGTCAAGAACTCAGTGGCCCCATGCTGGAAATCTTAGGACCTGTTTTTGTATCATGTATGTACCATACACTTTTTCTAAGCATGCTCTGCTTTGATACACACATAGCCAATGAAAAATGATTGTGTGTGTGTATGTGTTGATAGTTTTTTTTATTGCTGATCTTTATGCATCTAGAACCTTCCTCTACACCTAGTTTCCTTTCTTCAAGATACACACACACACACACACACACAGTGGAGGGTGCTTCTCTGTATAACAATCCTGGCTGTCCTGGAACTCACTCTATAGACCAGGATGATCTTGAACTCACAGAGATCTGCTTGCTTCTGCCTTCTGAGTACTAGGATTAAAGGCCTGCACCACTATTACCCAGCATGATATTCTAGATAGCCTTTAGAGAGAGGGATTTCTGAGAAAAGAATGACTGAGCTCACCAAAAGCAAGCTTTACCTAATCAGCATTTGATCAGTTTGGTGCTCTGACTTCTGAACTACTCAGCACCTAGAAGGTGGTTGAGGAGTCCAGGCTACTTTCTCCCAAAATGTTGCCCTAAAGACTCAGTTGAGCTCTCCTTCTCCTTTTCCCTTGCCATCCTCTTTCTTTGTGTGTATGGGCAGAGGTTAACCTCAGGCATGCTTCTTCAGCTGTTATCTAACTTTTATTTTATTACATACTGGTGTGTGTGTGTGTGTGTGTGTGTGTGTGTGTGTGTGTGCTCAAATGCATTCATGCATATAGAAGACCAGAATAGGCGTTTAGATTCCTGGCAGTGGAGTACCAGGTAATTGTAGGTCCTGGGGACTGAATTCTGTTCCTCTGAAAGAGCAGCAAACACTCTTAAATATGAGGCTCCTGCGGATCTGAGTAGTTCCCCAGGATGGAAGTACACATCAGGTCTTAAAACCCAGCATGTAGGCAGCAACACTTTCCCAAACAAGTACAAAAACCTAAAATCTATCAGAGTTCACAGTCTGGGAAAGTCCCAGACACGCACTGGCAGCTATTTGGCTGCTACATTCTCAGCTCTGCTTCACTCTGGAGATGGTGAGCCGGAAGCTTCTGGCTTCCACTCCAGGCTTCACTACCACTGCAGTCCACACTTCCTAAAAGCCCAGGACATCAGACAAAGAGGTTAGGGTTAGGGTTAGGGGTAGGGTTAGGGTTAGGGTTAGGGTTAGGGTTAGGCCATCCTCAGACCTTTTGCTCTCCTAAGGGCCAGACTTACCCCATATTGAGGCATTCTTAAGGCAGAAATCACTACCTATTCCCTCCCAAATCCTTACAGGCTCTACAACAGACCCAGAGGACCATTCGTCACATGATCCAAGAAGCTACATCCTTGTCTGTATCTGAGACTGTCTACAAATTTCATCCTGGTGACCTTATATGGTTAGAAAGGATCTCTATTGGGAGCCTGAAGCCATGATGATGATCATAGTGTATGATCATAGGGTATGGTCACTATAGCAACAACAATGAAGGTCACCAGTGTCACCGCAAGGACCCACCAAACCCAGCTAAAGGAGACTGCAAAAGAGAGCAACAGACAGGTTGTCACAAGAGCCTCCTGTCCAGTAAAGATAAGACTGATAGGGACTTTATAATTATAGTTGTTCAATTTTGCCTTTTTAAAACTCTCATGGGAAAAGTCTAAAGCCCCCATAATCCAGGGCCTTGGATATGGATCTACTGAGACTCAACCCACCCTCCAGGTGTATTTCTATAAAATACTGAATCCAAAGGCCTTTCTTTTTTAAAACTTCCACTAGAAAACTATAATTATAACTATCTCATTTCAACTCCTTCCAAGACCCAGAAAATAATATTAACTAATCAAACAGCATGACTAAGCCAGCAATTTCCAAAAAAAAAAAAAAAATGTAAGAAATAAAACAACTGAATGCCTGTACAGTCACCCAAGGTTCTCCTATATCATTGAGGCATTCAACTTCAGCCTACAGGCCTAGTATGTCTGAACAGACTTCTCTGTGAAAGAGGATATTCTCAAAGACCTTCTTACCTTGGCTTGGCAAGGTTCAGCAATTCTTTTTTGTGTGTCTCCTGCTTGTCCATTTTGAACACCACTCTGTCAGCAGTCAAGGCAAGAGTTCTTTCTTGCTCAGTGGCTAACTTTTGTTGCAAAGAAGGTCAACTCATATGGAAGAATTTCTTTGTTGTCCATAATTTTAGATTAGTGCTGCCAGGAGCACATGTCCCATTGTTATAAAAATAATAAGAACCTATGTTTTAAAAATATCTTAAATGCCATATTCTATGGATCTCTGAAGTGTTTGAAGAAGTCCTGTTTGCCTAATATGTATCTGATCTTGAAAACTTATCTAATATGACTATAAGTTTGACTGTAATGTCTAACTACTAACTTGCATTTCTTTATATCCTAGTTAGTAGGTATTAAAACCTTTCATTGACTAGCAATTTGTATTATATTGTTAGATGGATTTTATAAGTATACTGCCTTGAACAGGCATAGAGATATATGCACAATAACAAAATTAATCTCAACTTTGTATCAATATATACAATTTTTATACAATATACAAAAAATCCAATCTAAGGTAAAATACTTAAAGCTAGTAATTCCTTTTTAAAAGTAGATTCTATAATTTACCCTCATATCCTATCATACCTGTATCCCCTTTTTTCTTTCTTCTTTTAAACATAACCCTGAATCTAATCTCTCATTTACCTTTTTTTTTTACCATAACGAATAACAATTTTTAATCAATTACCCTAAATAATAACAATCATCCATAACCCATTGAAAGACCAAAAACAACCCACCCCACCTCTTAAATTTACTTTCTGCTGTCTGGGGGTGATGGCATGTTTATGGGATCCTGAAAAAAAAGTTTTGTTAATTGTTAAGTCCTGAAATATGTAGCTGTATCATTTGTTGTCCAGGCTCCGCATAACAAGAAAGTGCACCCCTTGTCTCAAGCGATGGCTAAAGTAGTCTGTGAAACCAGTTCAGCTTAGCTAGCTACCATGAAATTGTCCTGAGCAGTTTGTAGCCCAAATCTAATTTTTGGTAGGTGTTTGTCACCCTGGTGCCTTTGTCATAGTCCATGTGAAATTATCATTGTGGGGCCCCATCTTCCTTTTGGATACTTCAAGTCTACAATTAGGCACTGTCATGGATCACTGCAGAAAACTGATAAACTAAAACCCAACTCAATGTACAGGAAGCTAAAATATAGATATTTATTCAGCATAAGATTAGTAACAATAGAATAGTTTATTTTTAGTTATTCTTCTGTCCTGTATCAGGTGGCTCTTCTGATATGACACAGATTTTTCATTTCCCTTTAACAATTATGCGTAGGATTAGAGAAGGAGAGAGCCACAGTCTAACTCTAAAGACATCTTTAAATTATAATTAAACTGGGACTTCAAATTCTCTTACAAATAGATATAGAGGTTAAGAAAAGAAATTTTACCCTGTAGAGTATATAGGTACCAAAGTTTCAATATTCTTTTGCTTGTGAATTTGTCTGGATAACCTCCCTTCTGTTTTAGACATCTAGATGTTCAAGGTCTTTCAGGTTCTTAAATATGGGTATTTTTGGTTTCCTATAAAGACAAAAACAAAAACTTGACCCAAACTTTGTTTATTCCTACAACTTAAAGAATTGTAATAGGGGTGGATGAACAATCAATTCTTATTTTCATGAAGTTTCTCCAGTTCAAATTGAGTCTTTATTAATCTTAATGCTATCTATAACTTTTCTTCACCTGTGGAACAAAAAACAAAACCCATTTCCCAATGTAGCACATAGCCTGGCTTCCATTCTGAGGTCAGTACATCTTTAAAGTAGACAGGCTGATTTGCATCAGCTATTTTTCCTATAGTTCAATGCCTTTCAGCAGCTGTTGTTCCTTTCTCATTAGCATTAATAAAATTCAAAGTTAATAAAGCATTATGTATACAATTTCTAGGGGTCTTTATTATGGTAATTAATTTGTCATGAGATATATATTAAGTAATATTTATTGTTTAAATATTATTTATAGAGAAGGGTTTTGTTTAAAGGGAGAAAATAGAGGGGGAAACAGCATGCCAGAGAGGTTTTTTCTTTTTTTTTTTTGGCTCAGCAGTGTTCGTTGTTTTTTCTTTTGTTTGTTTACACTTTGAGTTGGGGCCCATAGCCCAGCTCCCAAATAAATACAAGGAGACTTATTCTTACTTATGAATGCCTGGCCTTAGCTTGCCTTGTTTCTGGCCAGCTTTTCTTTTCTTTTTTTTTTTTTCTTCCTTCTTTATTTTGTATTTATCAAAAAAAAAATACAGGAAAAAGAATTTAAAATGTGGAAGAGTTAACAATAGCTATACAGAGGATAAGAATCATAAGCATGGCTTATCAAGGGTGGAAATACAAATAAGATTGCTGCACATATATTTTCTTTGTGTTCATCTTTCCCTCTGAATTTTTTTTTTCCATCCCTGTATATGCTTATTCAAGGTCTCTTCCCCCTCCCAACACATCTGGTCATTTTTCTTCTCTGCAACTCCCCATCCCCTCCCTGGGCAGGGAGCAGACAGTCCTATGGTCCCACTGACCCAATAATGCTTAGATCAGTCTCCACTTCTGGCCAGAGAGTTTTTTAACTGCCTGATTTGTTGTGATTTAGGAACTGTGTCAGAGCCTGGCTTTTTTTTTTTTTTTTTTTTTGTCTCTTTTATTTGGGGGCTTTATTTTCGAGGCTCTTTCTAGTTTACCATGCCCCACGTGGTGGAAAGATGAATAGAAATGGGTTGATTTAAGATAAAAGAGCTAGCTAATAATGTGCTTAAGACATAGGCCAAACAATATAAAAGATATAAGCGTGTGATTCATTTCTTTGGGAGACAAAAGTCGCAGGCGCAAAGCCAGTTCCAAACAGCCACTGCGTGCCAGGTTACAAACTCCGGCACCAAAGGGGCCGGGAAAACATACTACAACAGGTCTTTGTTATTCCTTTCAGTTTTATTAGCATAGTTTTTAAGAGTTTGATTTGATCTCTCTATGATTGCTTGCTCTCTGGGATTTTGGGTATTCCTGTAACATGTTTTATATTACGATAAGCAAAAAATTGTTTCAATTTACTAGAGACATATGCTGGAGCATTATCAGTCTTAATTTGTACAGGTATTCTCATGATGGCCATAACTTCTAGCAAATGTGTGATTACAAAATCAGCCTTTTCTGAACTCAAAGCATTTGCCCAATGAAATCCTAAAAAATACATCTATTGTACGATGTACATATCTTAATTTTCCAAATTCTGTAAAATGAAACACATCCATCAGCCAGATTTGATTTCTATGTATACCTTTGTGGTTACTTCCCACTGGCAATGGAGTATGGTTATAGAAGGAACAGGTTGGATATCTTTATACAATGTATTTATTTGTCTTGTTATCAAGTGATGGAGAAATCTTTTTTAATCCTTTGCTATTGGCCTGATTTTTTAATGAAATTCTGAGACCTCTAGCACATTTTTTATTAATAATTTATTAATTTTATCATTACCTTGTGCTAAAGGAATTGTCAAACCCTTATGGGATGAAATATGTGTTATAAAGAAGGTATGAATCCTACTCATTATTTCTTGTAACAGAATAAATAATGGAGTTAATTCTGACTTGTCACTAATAAAATCAGCAGTTTCAATGTATAAAACAACTTTTGCTCCATACTGAGAGTTGGTGACTATGTTAAGAGGTTTGGCAAAATCCATTATTACCATCACAATAGCATATAATTCTGACTTTTGAACAGAATTATAAGGACTTTGAGCCACTTTACTTATGTTATCTGATTTATAACCTGCCTTTCCTGATTTGTTTGCTTCAGTATAAAATGTAGGGGCTCCAGAAATTTGTTTATCTCGTACAACTCAAGGAAGAATCCAAATAGTTTTCTTTAAAAATTCACTTCTTTTGCTTTGAGCATATTTGCTGTTAATATCTCCCAAAAATTACTGCAGGCTCTTTACCAATGTACACTTCCTGCCCACAATTGGTCAATTTGTTCATTAGTTAAAGGTACAAAATTTCTGCTGGGTTTATTTCTGTCAATTGACAAAGTCTTAATTTTACTTTAAAAATCAATATAGAAATATTTTCTATATATGTCTTTAATTTTTTTACTTAGTTTATGTGGTAGAAATACCCATTTCAATGTAACATTTTTCCTTTGCATTAAAATTTCTGTAGGAGAATGCTTAGAGGGCAAGATAACTAGAATGCAGTTAAAGTCTGGATTCACACAATCCACATGTGCACCCTATAAGTTTTTTCCACCAAAGCCAGTTCTCTCAGTTTCAGGTGACAATTCTCTAAGACTATTTAAGTCCTTGTCACCATTTAAGATTTTGAACAAATTATCCACTTTTTATTTCAATAGTGGGTTGTAAATTGGCAATGTCTCCTAGTAATTTCTGAAAATCACTTAGTGTCTTCAATCTGTCTCTCCTGATTTGTGTATTTTGGGATCTAAATTTTTGTTGGCCTATTTTGTAACCTAATAATTAGTGGAATCTCCGCTTTGTATTTTTCTGGAGCAATCTGCAATCCTCAAGTAGGCAATTTTTTTTCACTTCTTCATACAGTTTTTCTAAGGTACCAATATTTGAATAAGCCAAAATGTTGTACATGTAATGGTAAATTATATATTGTGGAAATTTGTTATGTATTTGTTATACTTGGCTTTTGTACAAAATACTGGCACAGAATGGGGCTATTCAGCATTCCTTGAAGGAGGACACTCCACTGATATCTCTTTACAGACCTAGAATTATAATAAATGGGCACTGTAAAGGCAAATTTTTCTCTGTCTTGTTCTTTTAAAGGTATTGTAAAAAAAAATCAGTCTTTTAAATCAATAACTATAATAAACCATTCTTTAGATAAAAGAGAAGTCAAAGGAACTCCAGACTGTAGAGAGGTCATTGGCTAGATCACCTTGTTTATTGCACTTAAATCTGTTACCATTCTCCACTTTCCAGAATTTTTTTAATGACAAATACTGAAGAATTCCAAGGGTTTGTTGATTCTACTATATATTGAGTATTTAACTGCTTCTGTACCAGCTGCTCTAAGGTCTGCAATTTCTCTTTTATTAGAGGCCATTGATGAATCCATATAAGCTTATCTGTTAGCCATTTTAAAGGAATGCTGTGGATGTCTTTGAAAGTTCAGCAGCTGTTGTGCCTTGTTTCTGTATAGCCTGAATGGTTTGTGACTGTTTCTTATAAGATCTTCTAATATTTCTCCCAAAATATGTGTTAGTTTATGATTTATTTCTTTGTGCTGAGGAATGTTAATCTGTGTTCCATTGTTGTAGTAAATTTTGTCCAGATAAGTTTATAGCAAAGTTAGCCACATATAGCTTTAATATTCCCCTCTGTCCTTCTGGTCCTATACACTCAAGTCATCTTGCACTCTGTTTTACCTGGGATAATGACCCAATTCCCCCAAACTGAACATTTACCTCCTGAAGAGGCCAACTTGCATACCATGACTCTGGTGAAATTATTGATACTTCTTCCCCTGTGTCCAATAACCCTTCAGTAATAACATCATTTATTTGTACTTTTAACTTTGGTCTTTGTTTATTAATAGACATATGCCAAAATATTTACTTTATAATTTTTTTCTGAGGTTTTGTCTATAGATTTTTTATCATTCAGTGTAATATGTCTTTGTAAAATAGGTTTTAATTTCTTCAATTGTTCTGGCAAGTTGTTTTCTCCACATTGGCAGGGTAAGATTGAACTGGATTGAATATGGAATCCCTTGGGACATTTTCCAAAGGCAGAATGTTACCTTGTCTGTCCCTTGTTGACCTGCATTCATTAGTCCAGTGTCTACTTTATTTTTTTTACACCTTCTGCATACTCCAGAAAGGAGGGACGCTCTTTTGAGATTACTCCTAACAAAGGCACTATTTCTGGGAACACCTTGTTTAAAATCTCTTTTTATGTGACCTTGCCTTCCACAATTGTAAATTTAACATTTTGACTTTTACTTATACCTTTAGAAATAACCTCTCCTATCCAGTTTTTTTTTTTAATCACTGTCATAAGTCTCTAGATGAATTGTCTCACAAATCTAATACTCCAAGGGTGCAGACCTTGCTTTTAATGGTCTTACTATTTTTTTCACATTGTATATTGGCATTCTCAAAAGCCAGCAATTCAATTATTATTTGCCTAGCTTCTGAATTCAGTACCATTCTGTTTACTGCTGCAGATAATCTCTGCAAAAAGTCTGTAAAAGTTTCTTTTGGGCTTCGAATTACTTTTGTAAAGGATTCGGTTTTCTTTCCTATTTCTTCAATCCTATCCCAAGCATTTTGTGCTGTCATGTGGCATAAATCCAGAGTATGTTTATTGTATAAGTGTTGACTTTTAATATTAGCATATTCCCCTTCCCCAAGAAGTTGGTCATGGGAAACTTCTATGCCTTTGGCTCTGTATTTTGTTCTATTATTTTAGCCTCCTTCTTCCACCATGTTTTCCACTGTAAAAATGACCCAGCCTCTAATACAGAAGTAACCATATATAACAAGTCCTTAGGGGTGAACCAGTTACATGATGACCAATTAATTGTTTAACATTTGTTTTACAAATGGTGAGTACATCCCATATGTCACAATTGCTTCCTTGACTCTTCTTAATTCTAACATTTGTACCAGAGTCCAACTAACTTCTGTACTATTTTTATCATTTTGGGATTTCTTTAAGGTTACTGGAAATATTAATGTTGACTTCTTGATAACCTTAGGCTGTTTTTGAGTAATCTTAGATAACATTGTTGAGATTGGTTCCTTATATTACTCTGTTTGGATCTGAATATCTTTTTTTCTCTCTTAACAGGCTTTTCTAAGACTTTCTTCTTGGGATTCACATTAATTGACTTTTTAAATAATAAGAGAGAAGCAATCAAACAAATAATATTCTTAATAAACAATATGATAAACATTATAAAGATAGTTCCATCTACTTTATTTATCTCTTCCTTTACTGGTTCCAATATCAAATTGTCTAGATAAAGATCACAGAAAGATCAAGCACCCTCCAATGCCTTAAACAAATTTCTCCTTTAAACATAATTGTTATACTCTCCAATCTAGTTGTCAGTGACAATTCAAATGACTGTGAAGTGGGGCAGCTACACAGTGTGATAGCAGCCCAAGGAGGGGTCCAAAAAAAGAAAAAAAACCTGCAACCCACCAGGAGAAAGAAGCCATGGTCTTAAAAACTTAGCTAGATGAAAGAAAAAGAGAAATACATGTGGCTGGTCGGTCTGCCTAAGACAGAGGCTAACTCAGAACAGAAAGCCTAGCCAACTGGTAATTACTCCTCTGGCCACGTATTACTCTGACCAGCAAGTGGCTTTTTATTATTATTATTATTATTATTATTATTATTATTATTATTACTATTACTATTATTTGGGAATTTGTGACCCAAAGTTGGATGCCAAGTGTTGCACAAATTCTAGTTATATTAAAAGAAAGTCAGAGTCAGATATCAAGGAAAGGCTGAAATATCAAAGAGAGAAACACCACAGTCAAATCTCACCCAGCTGTCTTCCAGCTTCCTCAGCCTCACTGTTGCTTGCTTCTTTTGTCCCTTTTGTTTTCCTGTGCCTGCCTTAAATACCTTCCTTGTCCAGTTGTATCACATCCAGGTTAAGATTAAAGGCTACTACTAATTGGTAGTTAGCCTTGAACTAACAGAAACACAGAAAAATCTCAGTCTCTGGAGTTATAGGATTAAAGGCAAGGCACCACAACTGCCTGCCTGGGAGCATGGAACTCCCTCTGTTAACCAAGCTGGTCTCAAACTCAGATCTGTTGGGATTAAAGGCATAGGCACCAGTCCTGGTCTTTCCCTATGCTGTGATTAAAGGTATAAATTATTACTCTCTGATCCTCCTGGATTGATTGTGGGTAGATCTCATGATATTTCAGACTGGTTTTATTAAATATATAACGTATGGCCACAGCCAATAATTACCTACCTGTGGTCATAGGCAATACAATCTTATATATGTAAAGGTTATGGCCTGGTGGGATCCTGAAAATAATTAAAGGAAAAACAATAGAACCTGGGGAGTCATGTTATACCTGAATGGTGCAGACCCAGACAGCAAATTTATTATCCAAAATAAAACAGCCTGCAGTCTTTAGCCCATCAACTCAAACTGACATATCTTGGTACCCCCACAATATGAAGCCCTTAAGATGACAAGCCCCCAACTCCAATTTCTCCAGGAATTCCTTCAGTAACCTTAAAGATAAAGGTCCAAGAGACAGTGTAAGGCAGTCCTTTAGTGTCTGGGAAGCTAGAAAGAGTGTATCAGTTCTTCAACCATTTTCTCCCAGCATAGGTCAAGACTACTGCCTATGCTTGGACCTGAAGCACCAATACTATGTTTATGTTGGGATTGTAACTACTCAACCAATAAACTCTATTCCCAATTCTGACAACTGTAAATTGTGTCAACTTAAGCTTACCAAGAGAAGGGTACCTGATTAATATCACCAATACATATCCTTCTCATCCTTCCTAATGCTGTGAAAATTTAATACAGTTCTTCATATTGTGGTGACCCCAACCATAAAATTATATTTTTTTGCTATTTTATATCTATAATTTTACTACTATTATAAATTGTAATGAAAATATGTGATATGTAGGATATCTCATATGTTACCTATAAGGGGGTATGACCCACAAATTGAGAACCTTTCTGTTAGATCCCTCTATGCAGATTCCTGTAGCTATACACATCAGGTTAATTCCAGGAGTGGCAGACATGTATTTGCAGGTCTCAGACACTACCTGATTTGCTTGCAATTTGGCTTAAGCAAGTGTACATCTTCTGAATGTTTACACTGGACCCAGTCCTTTGCATCTCTGTGCATGTTATAATGGAGAAGTGCATCTATAATGGAGAAGAGAGCAGAGACCATCTAAATCTAGATTCTGGGCTTCCCCGTATGTGGCAAGATGTCCCTATTCTCATTCCCCTCTTGGTGGGGGCAGGCATGTGGGCTCCACTGCAGTTGGAACTTTACCCCTAGTGATGGAGGATAAAACTAAGGAATTTAGTTGTCTGGAAGCCCAGTTAGATGTCTTAGCTGAGGTTATTCTACAATTGAAGCAAATTGGATCTTCTCTTTGTGGACTACCACACTCATTTTAAAAACTGGGTTCTGGGGATTGAACTCTGATCCTCATATTTGCATGGTAAACATGTTACTGACTCCCCAGACCCCAGTGCTGTATCTCAAAGAGGAGTAACTAAGTTGATTGGTTTGGAGCAGGCCTTATGTTGGGCTTATGTAGGGCTCTGCATGATTTTGCAGGTAGGGCCTATGGCAGCTTCTTTAAGTCCTATGCCTGCAGATGACCTTTTACAGAGGTAAATTGCATAGAAGGAGCCATAAGTGTTACATTTAACAATGCTTCAGGGACATTGTCAGTAAAGTGACAGTTACTGTCAAGTGAAGCTGTTCCCATTATTAACTTCCAGGGGAGTTTCTGAGCAACAGTTCAGTTTCTTCCACAACAGATATTTCCTCAAGCTTTAAGCATTGATTCTGACTGGCCAAGCCATCCTCCATCAATTAAGGAGGAAAATGTGGGTAAACCAGGATAGACAAAGAAAAATAGTTAGACTAGTCTAAGTGGCTCAATTTCAAATTTGATTGACAAATAGCTCACTATTCTCATTCTCTCTCTCTCTCTCTCTCTCTCTCTCTCTCTCTCTCTCTCTCTCTCTGAACCAGAGGATGATCTCTGGTGTCATCCTTAGAAATGCAAATCTACCTCTTTAGAGGCAGGTTCTCTCATTGACTCAGATGTTAGCAATTAGGCTAGACTGGCCATGCAGTGAGCTACAAGAATCCTCATACTCTGCCTCTGAAGTGCTGGAATTACAAACTACACTCATACCTGGCTTTTTTACATGAACGTTGCGGTTGATACTGAGATCCATGTTCTTGCAAAGCAAGCAAGCACTTTACCAACTGAGCTACCCAGTGGCTAAGAGAAGGACCAATCTTTGGCCTCTTCTAGGTTTATAGAAACCCTGTTTGGATTCCAGCTGTGCATTTTTAGCCTTCTAAGGGTCATTTCTCGTGTGATTACCTTTTAAACTAATCTCATACCCAGTTATTCATCTAAGGTATCATTGCATGTAAATCTAGGCATAGTGTAAAATTAGTAAGAGACAGCAACACTAGATGATGAGGAAGAGCAGAATGCAGATGAAAGGACATGTGGGTAGTAGGAGAGGATATAAAGCTAAATGTCACCTTACTATCAGCTCCATAGTGCTCAATTTTGTGGAGGATAAAGAAAATAAAAGCATAATTGATATTGGAAATGTAAAACTTTAAGTGAAGCCCCATGGTTTCATAGTGGCTATTTTATCAGTTCACTGAGATGGATAGGATTTGGGACAGGACAAATGTTTATATGACTTTCTTAAATTAGCTGTGTCATATTTCTCATTTGTGACTTAATTACCAAGGTGTTTTGGGGCTGGATAGATGATTCAGTGATGAGAAGATGTACTGCTTTTCCTGAGTTTAATTCCCAGTCCCCATTTTGGGCAGCTTATAGCTGCCTATAACCCATTCCAGGGAATCCAACACCCCTGGCCTTGGAGGGCACCCACACTTATGTGCTCATATCTCCACATAGACAGTCAGACATACACACTACACACCTAATTAACAAGTTAAAAGAGTGAGTTTTATTGTCTTTTAAAAGTTATCTCATCCTTACTAGGGAAGAAACTTCAAACAGGTCTTCATTCTTCCTGACCTGTAGAAGAGTTGAAAATCAATTGTTTTAAAATTAAGACTCTTTCACCTCTTCAACTCCATACTTCTAGCTGTTCTGTTGAGGGAAGAATGCTGCCTTTGGTTTCTAATGGGCTATGTCCATTCCCACTTTCTTACACTGGACCCCCTCATCTTCCCTTGTCATTGCTCCATTTTGAGGATGAGTAAGCTTTCTCTATGAACCCTTGTGAGAAGTCTGTTTCATTTTCTGCTCCTACTGCTCAGTCCATGCTGTGTATTTTTCTTCCAATTCTATGCTATGATAAAGCAACATGACCAAAAACTTGAAGAAGAAAGGAATTATTTATACTTCTAAACCACAGAGTCTAGCTGGATGTAGAAACAACACTCAGAAGGCTAAGGCAGGAGCATCTCTGTGAGTGAAGGCCAGCCTGAGCTACATAGTAAGCTCCAGGACAGTCAAAACTATACAGAGAGATTTTGTATGATGATGATGATGTTGATGAAAATAAGTCACAGTGTCTACCAATGAGTGGAGTTCAGTCAAGAACTCAAGTCAGAATCTAAAGGTGGAAGCGGAAGCAGACAGAAACTGTGGAGGAATTTCTCTTCCTGGCTTGCTCTCCATGTCTTTCTCAGTTTGCTTTCATATATAGCCTGTCACCACCTCTCAGAGATAGAACCTACCCACTAATATCAACCATTAATCAACCAAATGTCCCATAGACTTGACTGTAGACCAGTATGATGGAGACATTTACTCAGCCGAGGCTCCTCCTTCCCAGATGAGCTGAACTTGTATTGAGATAACAAAATCCCAGCATACTACTATTGTGTGAAGGTACTGTAGCATTTGTCATCAGGCTTTTCCAAATACTTAATCTGCTCTGTCCCCCTAAATCCCATTGCCCTGTCTATGGTCATGTGTCAGGAAAAGAGAGACAGAAAGTTCTATGTCAAGATTAACACATAAAAAATCTAGATGACAGAAAAAGACAGGAAAAATTTATTCACCTAGACTGTATACTACAGTGTTTCAAAACAAAACTTGGGGTATACAAGTATGGGAGAAGCTGGCACTGTGTAGATGATCTATACAAGGTTATTGTTCTCAAACTTGGTCATAACTTTTAGCTCATGTTAGGTTTGACCACCTATATTCAATAAGGCAATAAAAGGAGTTAAATAAAAGTGGAAATCAGAAAAATATTTGTTCAAAGTGTCCACATTAGGAAGAGAGATGGGGAATAAATGATTCTTCTAAGCCTGTCTGTGAGGTCTTGAAGCAAGTAGAAGCAAAGAAAAGGCTTGGTTGGGCTGCCTTCCCATCAACCACTTACCCATCATCATCTGGGCTTCAGTCTTGTCCTTATAAGTACTCCTTCAGTTGTTAGAACCTTGTGAAATCTCTTTCAGGGAGACACATTTCTGTTGTCTTTCTTCTCCCTGAGAGTCCTGGGAGAACCTTCCATTCCTTTGAAATCCATTGTTTCAATAGCCTGATAGTCAGGCCAGTTTGAGAGACACAAAGTATCTCTTTAGGATATCTTCATTTCTGCCAGAACAGCTAAGAGTTTCTTGGCCCACACTTTGGGGCTCTTACCTCACCTCACTATCTCACTCTTATTCTTCAGAGTGCCTTTCCTTTCTTAAATTCTCTCTATATGATTTTAATATTATTGTGTGCACATGTGCAGATGATTCACATGTGGAAGTGTGCATGTAAAGTTCAGAGGACAACATGCAAGAGGTGGTCTTCTCTTTATACCATGTAGATGATTCCCAGGGATGGAACTCAGGCCACCAAGCTAGACAGCAATATTTTTCCTTTTTTATATGAGGAGTTGCTGCTGGGAAGCCCAGTCCTTGCATTCTTCCTCTTAGGGCCATTCCCCAAAGAGAACAGGATGGGATGTTCATTCTGTGGAGACATGCTCTCCCACAAGATTTAAAAACATGGAGGTAGAAATACAATAAGAGTCCAGAGGATCCATTTATTCTGTTAACTATTAGATAAAATGTGAATGTGAAATTAGTAATTAACTTAGATTGATGCCTCATCTGATTGGCAACATAGTATTAACAGCAGGGTTAAGACTGTTCATTATTTTTATACCCTGTATGGCTGGTTCTCATTTGTATGATGGCTGTGAGGGAAGGAAATGCAGAGCCATCCATTAGCAAACACAGAGGTTTTGTGACTGCTTAAGTACCCAGTGCAGTCTGTGAGCCACATTAACACCTGATTAGGAGCATTTCTGGTCACCACTGAAATCCACGATGACAGACTCTGCTCTAAAAGGACAGCTGATAACAGTAACAGAAGAAATCACCTCCTCCCATCTAATTTTCTACCAGGGATTTTTTTTTTTATTAAAACTCCCAGCCACTGCTCCTATTCTTGCCCTGTCTCCTCTCAGCAATGATCATAGCACAACTTCAGGTGACATCCTTGGGATTTTCATTAAAAGTAGAAGAAAAATGTATTTTTAATGGTATCTACTTCACAAAAAAAGGACAAGGACCTGAGTAATTTGAAGTGGGGAAATTGGGCTGGCTGCATCATACTGAGATTTCAAGATTAAATTATACTATATTGGAACTATATAAAGTTGAGAGACTCTGAGTTAGACAGACTCTTTAGTAGGCAGGCACAGAGAGAGAGGAAACAGGATTAGGCAGTAAAGGTGGTGAACTTCCATGATGGTTTACTTCTTCCTTTCCCTTCTGACTAGAGATGAGATATCTTGGCAGCTAAAAACAAAGGCCTTGTAGATTTTGTTCCTTCTAGCAGGTCCTCTGCTGATAGATCCTGGATCACCACTAGGCAAGATCAGCACATGCCAGCAAGATGTTGGGCCAATGAGACATCACATCTTTCTTTAAACTTACCAACCTTAAATTAGGGGAGGAAAACAATTTAGACACTTAAAAAAAAACCCTAGAGAAGACACTGGATTGATTTTGGCTTCAGAACCCCACACAACTTTACTGAGGGTCTTTTTCTCTGTGTGCCTGCTGCATGTATGTGATTCCTTACTCCCAATAAATACCTTTCTTCAACTGCAGATTCTGCCTGTTGCTGTGGACTGTGTTACACAAGCTTTTCCCCATTGCTTTTAATTCTTTAAGTGTCAGAGAAAGCAAACCTGACTCCATCTAGACTGTATCAGAATAATCATTTTTGATCATTAAATGGTTGATTTTTATTTGGCTCAACTTGGTAGCACAAGATGTTAATTGTGGTCCATTTGTTGTTGTTGTTGAATTGGAAAGTTTGTGGCATGAAATGTGCATATTTTCACTTAGAGAAAATTAAATCAGTTCTTGCCTGCTTCACTGTGCCAAAGATATCATACACCCACCTTGGTAGACAAGTGAGTTTCAGGAGCTACCCTCCATCCTACCCACACCACTGTACTTACTACCAGAAATCTTTGTGATCATACACCACATGTCCATACAATGTTATATTATTACCCACATGTACCTGGGGCAATGGAAGTTCAGGGAATCATAACACAAACAAAACAGAATTTGAGCCCAAACCATCTTGACTCACATTTGAGCTTTGGAGTTGGAGAGATGGTTTAGTTGACAATGCACTTATATTGCAAATGGAAGAACATGGCTTTAATCCCACAATAAATATGGAAGATAAAAACAGGAAGCTTTCTGGCCAGCAAGTATTGTCTACTTAGCAAAATTACAGGCCAATGAGAGACACAGTCTCAAACAAAAAAGGTTCATGGTACCTGAGGAATAACTGAGGTTGTCTTTGGCCTTATATACATATACAGATCTGTGCAAGCACAAAGTTGCACATACTCATCCAACAACCCACACCAATAGTTCCCCCCTACATACAATGCTCAAAGCTGCATATACACATTATCCTCTTCCCACACTTCACTACTTTCTGAACCAACTTTCTTTCACAAAGTACACATTTGGGCCAAGTTTCTTGAGTTAAGCTTTGTTGTATAGTCAAGTCAGACTGATAGATGAGTACTGTGGAACAATCTTTGTACACTGTAACTATGTATTACTCCTATTGGTTAATAAAGAGCTGACTGGCCTATGACTTGGTAAAAAGATATTTGAAAGGAAAGATACTAGGAGGATTCTGGGAAGAAGGAGGACAGGAGTTGAGAGGAGATTCCAAGAAAAGCAAGACATACTTGCTGTGTTAATAAAAGTTGTTACCATGTGGCGGAGCGTTGATAAGATATATGGGTTAATTAAAGTGATAAGAGCTAATTAGTAACAACCCTGAGCTATCAGCTGAGAATTTATTATTAATATCAAGTCTTTTGTGATTACTGGGGAGCAGGCTGATGGAACAGAAAAGTCTATCTACAAATGGTGTCCAAACATCCTGCAGCACAGATCCGCATAAAACCTGACAAAGCTTTTTTAAAAAGGTTCCAAGCACACAAAATAGACCCAAATGTGACCCCCTAGTCCCAGTACAGAGATAGCTGCCAGCATGCTGCCATGATCTAAGCCATGTGGTGGGTTCCAATAATCTCTCACAGGGGACAGGGAACAGAATGGCATCTGCTAGTTACTGCCTGCAGGCTTGAGTCACAAGTATAAGCTCCATCAGCATGCTGCATGGCAGATTTGGGGTTTTGCTCATGCAAACAGAAAGGCTACAGATGCTCTGTAAAGTTAGATCCAGATGAAAACAACCAATAAAAAAAGTTATAGTATATTAACAAAGATGTACCAAGGCTTAGGAGAGAAAACAAAGAGTATAGATAGTCATTATGTGAATATATATATATATATATATATATGTATATATATATCCACAGAATGATAACAAATATTTTGAATCCTGTATGTTATTGTATTGTCTTTAAAATTTTGAGGGGGGCCACTAAAAAACACTGGATTATGAAAGATGCTAGATTAAACTAATTTATATATTTTAAAAATATTTTGACTTCTAAATGGAAGTCAAAAGGAGTCTTTTTGGGGGGAGAGGTTCTGATTTTATTTCCACAGAAAATGAGAAGCTGTGAATTAATTCTGCATTAAGAAAAGTCAGGTTTGAGTTAGGTAGACCCCTGAAAAATATGCTACTGGAACAAATGTTTCAGATAATCCAGTGTTTTAGAGTTCATCTGTTGTAGTTTCTTCTGAGTTCTGCATTCAGAATAGCTTCCATGGTGCTGGCTGAGATGATCCAGCCTCATAAACTACTTCAGCCAAGACTTAAAAAGTATCCTGATTTATTCAAGGTTTCCTCAAAAATACTAGAACCTACAAATGACAGGAAGTAGTCTAAGGAACAACATCCACATTTCCCCAAAATGGGTTATGAATGTTCATTGTAATTTAAGGTTGGTTGGTTACAAATTGTTACTGGTCATACTTTAAAAAAAATCTAAACAGAAGAGTTAAATGGTGGGCTATGATATAGGATTGCTGAGATAAAAGAGTAGATCATTGAATCTACTTTAATCCAAAAAACCCCCACTAATCTCAAAATATTATACATTGGTATGGATTTTGGTATATTTATACAAATTTAAAGTTAATTTTGTTATACTGTATGTATGTTTCTACTCTTGTTTGGGGTATTATGTTTATACAGATCATTTAAAATGCAATGTATAATTAAGAAATACAGATTAATAGTCACTATAATATTCAAATTTATAGTCATGTTAGGTATGTTTTAAAGTCATAAATATATGACCTAACCCTAACCAAAACACTCTGAAGATCTATAAACTATGACATTATGTTTTAATAACATAAGCTTTTTCTTTACAGTGAGATACATTTGCTCCTGGAAGCACCAGTGTGCTTCAGAGAGATGAAGGGCATTGAAGAAAGTCCATATGGAGTATACTTCCTTATGACAAATGTTAGTCAGCCAGCCACTGGGCAAGAATTTGCCCTTGTCTCAATTGTTGACAATACACTATCTAAACTGGCAAACTTTGCCAAGAAAAAAATACAGTTCTTCAAAATTTCCTGCTTCTCAAAATGTCTGTCAGATATACCAGGCCTGTAGACCAGAGTTGGATGGATGCCCTAATGTTACAGAAGACCTTTGGGTGACCGTCCAGGCAGCCAGGTGTCCCTGTTGTTAAATAACATTTCATTCTTCTGGGGTTTTTGGTAGAGTTAAAGATTGTTATGTTTAGACATGAAATTGTCCTCAGTTATGATAAAAGGTCAATTTAGGCACAAGACTTTGAAAGATAAGATGAATATTAAAATAATTTTTATAAATTTGTCAAATGTAAATGGACTGCACATTGTAACCACAATTGTTACTTAATAGCTTTTTAAATTGCACGTAATTTTACTACGATAAAGTTCAAACCATTTTACAAATTAGATGAAAAGGGGGAAATGCTGTGGAACAATCTTTGTACACTGTAAATATGTATTACTTTCATAGATTAGTAAACAGCTGATTGGCCTATAGCTGGGCAGGAAGGGATTGACTGGGGGAGACAGACTATGAGGATGCTGGGAAGAATAATTGTGGAGTCATGGGAGTCACAGGGAAATGGAGAGATAAATTTATCCATGTTGATGACAGGCGTCACTATCTGGCAGAGAGTAGATAAGAAACATGGGTTAATTAGAGCTAATTAATAACAAGACTGAGCTATCACTCTATCTATCAAGTCTCTATGTGGTTGTTTGGGGTGTTTTTACAGCAGTCTCTGTTTTATGGTGACCATGCAGACCAAATAAAATTCTCTGGAGCAAATATTGGAGGAAAGTAAAATTTATCAAATCCTAGCATATACAGTAAAATCACTTCTTGCATCTGGCACCACTGGTGTCATGTACACACTGTACATGTGGCCCAACTGTGGCTATTCCACTAAGACTTGCCAACTCAGGGAGCTGATACCTCAAGTTCCATGCACACCAACTCTGCCAAGGATTTCTCTTACTTTAGAACCAATCTGTGAACCTTTGAGTTCTGGCTTTTGTTGTTCTTCCATCAATCATGCTCCACTGTACGAAGATTATGCCAGGCAATAAAAGGAGGAATGGACAGTAATAGTGATAGCAATGTGAATGTGCCATCTCTGTTCATTTCTGTCAGTTTCTAAATCCAGTCATGGTCTTCAAATTATTTCTGCTATCCTACCTTATGCTGTTGTTGTTATTATTATTGTTTATTTCCTCTTTGTGCCTCTTTCCACACCCCTTGGAAATTACTTTTACATAAGCTTATAAGGAATTTTATTCAATTTCAGACACTGCCATTACTCTCTTATCTTTCCTTTATCTCTTTAAAATCTTTCTTTTTCCTCTTAATCTATTAATCATTAGCAATGCATTTTACTTCTCCCATGTGTGTTATGTGTGTGTGAGAGAGAGAGAGAAAGAGAGAGACAGAGACAGACAGAGAGAGAGAGAGACAGAGAGAGACAGAGAGAGAGAGAGAGAGAGAGAGAGAGAGAGAGAGAGAGAGAAGGAGGAGGAGGAGGAGGAGGAGGAGGAGGAGGAGGAAGAAGAAGAAGAAGAAGAAGAAGAAGAAGAAGAAGAAGAAGAAGAAGAAGGAGATAAAGAGACCCTTGGAGTTTAGAGTTGCTTTCATGACCTTTATTTATTGAAGTATGGGCAACATATCAGTGGCTACTCTAGTGAAGAAATCATGCCCCTTCCTTCATTAACCATTAACTACCAAGAGCTCCTCAGGAAGGAGGAGAGGCTTATGAACCTCTCCCCCATGCAGGGTGGAATGTTGACAGGCTTAAACTTGTGTAGATATCTTGAAGATAACCACATCTGTGTGAGTCCATGAGTGCAATGATCATGTGTTTCCCAGAAGACACAGATTCACAACCTCTGACCCTTACCATCCTCAATTTCCTAACATATTCTCAGCACTTTTACCAGTTATGAGTCTCTGTATTACTTACCACATACTGCAAAGAAAGAAGCATCTCTGTTATGAGACTCTGATTAGCACCAGTCTGTGCATCAGAAGCCCAAGGGAGGGACCATTTGCAATTGATGCAATTGTGCATTCGTGCGTGTGTGTGTGTGTGTGTGTGTGTGTGTGTGTGTGCATCTGTGTATGTGTGTGTGTGTTGTATGTGTGTGGAAGGGTCAGTAATGTAACTGCTGATAACTTGCTTCAGTAAATAATTTCATACCCACTTTTGTGCAAAATCTCAACTAAACTTGGGCCACATACACCAAAGGTATGGAAAAAGAGGACTTGCAAAAAAAAAAAAAAAAAAAAAAAAAAAAAAAAAAAAAAAAAAAAAAAAAAAAAAAAAAAAAAAAAAAAAAAAAAAAAAAAAAAAAAAGTGTGCCAGCACAAGAGAGAGCAGAGTCAATAATGTAAATAAGGAGTAAAAAAATAACTAAACTTCATTTAAAAAGTATATAAAACCATCAAACTTTTTGTTGTTTTTGTGGTTTTTCTGTGTAGCACTGGCTTTCCTGGAACTCATTCTGTAGAAAAGGCTAACCTCGAACTCACAGAGATCTGCCTGTCTCTGCTTCCCTAGTGCTGGGGTTAAAGGGGAGTGCCTTCACCACCTGGCTCATCAAGAATTTTTTTTTTAAATAAAAACCTATGTATTTAGAAAGGATTAAAAATATGTGTATATCTTATATATTACATATTAATGTGTACCCAGAAGTTAGAAGAGGGAGTCAGAATTCCTGGAGCTGGAGTCACAGGCTGTTATGAACTGTAGGATGTGGGAGCTCAGATGTGAACCCTGATTCTCTGCAAGAGTAGCAAGCACTAGCACTCTTATTGCTGACCCATCATTTGAGTTCCTAGAGAACAGTTTGAAAATGTGTCTGTTCAACAAATTGACACTAGTGGAATCTTTGCTAGGTCTTCTGACCTTGTAATGTTTTCTACAGTTGGTAATTCAATCCCACCTCTTTTAAATTTCTTTGTAATTTATTCACTTGGTATATATTTAGTTTTGACATTTAATGATTTGTCTGTTTGTTGTGTGTATATTAGACTTCTACACTGTCATTCAGTATGCAAATTCTTTTGACCATCTGAAAACCTTCATGCCCTTCCCCTATTACACACCCTTGGCAGGAGCAGTAACTTCAGCTGGCATCAGATATTTATTTTTCTAACCTGCTACCATAGCTGGATTATACGCAGCCCCATCCCCCGAAATAGATCTCTAGCATGCTCTAGAATCTCCAAGTCCCTTACAACACAGACTTCAACACAAGGGGAAGTGTTTAGAGATACGTTAACAGCCAGAACAAAAAATTACAGGCATTCACAGGTCAACATTGACAAGGTCTCATGCCTTCTTTGATTCCAATACATTAGCTTTCCAAGCAAATGGGTTCTTTCTTAGGAAATTAAGGATGAAATTCCTGTGGGAACTTAGAAATGATTCTGACTACCAAGGGCAAATTGCTTGCAAGCCTGACTAATCATCTATCATGAACCATATATCAAAACTCAAGTTCAGAAATAGCATGTTAATGCTTGTAAAATTTCTCCTGTGGTGTTTAAGGTTTTTGCTGCTTGCATAATGACTGTAAATGAAGATTTTTTTTAGACTGACCATCCTATTTTCCTCAGACTTGCTCATTAAGAACCATTCCTTCTAATACTCTGTCTACTTTAGGGTATTTTCTAAGTCTTTTGATGTTTTCTCCTCTGACTATCTCTTCCTTATGTATGTGACTATCTACCTCAAAATAATGGAAAGCAACTGGGGAGAAGGCTCAGGTAGTAAAGTGCCTCATACATAAGGATCTGAGTCCCAGTCTCTGGCACTCATATTAAAAGTTGGATGTGGTGGTGAGGAGTCCTGGGGGGACAGAGACAGGAACATCCCTCGGTTTGGGTAGCCAGGTTTTTTTCATATTGATAAGCTTCAGGTTCTGTAAGAGCCACATATTTTAAAAATGAGGTAGGAAGGAGCCAGGGAGATTGCTCAGTGGTTAAGAGTGCACACTGTTCTTGCAGTAGACTAAGTTCAGTTCCCAGCACCCACATTGAGTGGTCCACAATCCCCCAAAACTTCTCTATCTCCAGGGGACCTGAGACTTTCTTCTGGACATACACACACACACATACAGACAAGGAAATTTATTGGAATAACTTATATAGATTGCAGTCCCACAATGACTAGCTGTAAATAGAAATTCCAAGAATCTAATAGGTGCTCAGCCCCACAAGGCTGTGTTTCTTAGCTGGTCCCATGTATATGCTGGAATCCCAAAGAAGTAGGCTCCAATGCTAGTGAAGGAATGGATGTGCTGACAAAGTGAGAGCAAGTATTTAAAGACTTCTTTCTTCTTACATTGTCCTTCTATAGGCTTCCAGTAGAAAGTGTGCCCCAGATTAAAGGTATATGTTGTCTTGCCTCAAGTTCTGAATTAAAGGTGTCTTCCAGCCTCAAGATTGAGATTACTGGTATGCCCTTCTATCATGCTCGTTATAGTCAAGTTAACAACCAAAATAGCTATCATAGATACACAATACACAGATTTCCCTCTGCCCCACATATACACATACTTTAAACAATTATAAAGAAATCTTTAAAAATGTAAGGTATAGAAAGGAAGAAGGAAAAATGTAGTATTGGCTTCTGGATTCTGCATATGTATTTATGCACATACATGAGCTCACATGCACCTACCACATAATAAAAAAATCTGATATTAAAATATGTGAGGACAAATGACTTACCTATATATCAGGGAATTATAATAAAACAAAACAGACAAGCATAAACAACTCAGATCTCACACTGTTGGAAAGATTATAAGGTATTTTGATTTTAAGTGGCCTGAAATTATTATTATAAGCATATTGATCATTTTTCTAACAATGGATGACAGCGTGATTACTTGGTTTTATTGCAGACTTCATAGACAAACCCTTTAACAAGAAGAACCATGAAGTGCCATGGTGAATTAGGTAGCTTTGCAAGTATGGAAATAAAGAAACAGTTATATGGCTAGAAATATCCTGTCTAAAGAGCCTATTTCTGAGATGTGAGTAAGAACTTTTGAGAACAACAATCTTTGAAATGCATAATCATGTTAAGGAGAAAGGATGTTGGGTTTTCTTCAATTTTTGCACTTAGATATGAACTGACTGGTATAAATATATGGAAAGTTGTTGCTTTGTGAATTGCAAAAGTAGTCTGAGGGATATGCCTCAGTATGTAAAGTGCTTTGGTCTCTAAAACCTACACTGCATATCTATAATATCAGAACTGTGGAAGTAGAGACAGGAGACAGATGGAGTTCTGAGACTCACTGGACTCAGTGAGCTCCAGGCCAGTGAGAGACCCTGTTTCAGAAAAAAAAAAATACTGAGGAACAACACCTGAGGTTGACTTCTGGCTACCATGTCCATGAAAACTCATTCACGCACAATATACACCACATGTACACACACAAACACACCCACATATATACACACAAATAAAATAGGTGGCAAAGCCATTAGGATACATGCTCATGTCAGTGTATGCACTCCTGTATGTGCATGTTTGTATGGCTAGAGGATGCTATAGAGGATCATTTTCCACCCCTTTGTATTTTTTGACACAGTTCAAATCCCATTCAACCTGGAATTTGATGCTTTAGCATGACTGACTGGCCAGTAAATCCCAGAGAACCACTTATCTCCACTCTGGGATTAAAGATGTGTGGATCACAACTCATGGCTTTTCTGTGAGTACGGAGGATTCAAATTCATGTCTTCATGTATTTGTGGCCAATGGCCAAAGCTTTCAAGTAGAGCCACTTTCCCAAGCTCCTAACAGTGACTTCTTACCATGTTCAAATCCTCTTTCCTATAGCTTTTACCCACTAGCATCTTACTTAGAAATCCGAATTCTTTTCAAAGGCTTATGGTAACAAGAGGATGGGAGAGCTGGTTGCCATTCTTCACTGCTGCAAATGAAAACAGCTTGTATGTGTCAAGTCCCTTAGCTCTAACTGACATTCATTCATCTATTTAAACCAAACTATCTGTGTGACCAGCAGATGCCAGATATGAATCTAGTCATGTAGATATGTCAGTTGACTGAATGTATGAGAAATAGGTCTAAACCTTCCCTTCCTATTTCATGAGTAAAAATCTTATAGTGGGGTTATGTTATGACATTGTAAATAATTGTTTTGCCTACTGGTTTAATAAAAATGCTCATTGGCTAAAGGCAGACAATAAATGTGGGTGGGGCTTCCAGACTAAGAAACCTCTGGGGAACAGGAAGAGTAGAGCAGAGATGCCACAGAGACACCAGGAGAAGCCAGCAGTTGCAGAGAACAAATATACTGCTCTGAGAAAAAATACAAAGCTGCGTGGATGAACAAGATAGGAATCATGGATTGATTTAAGAGTAAAAATTTACCAAGTTATTTGCCTGGGCCCCAGGTCAATCAGCAAGCAGATTTTAATTAATACAAGCATAAGTGTGTTTTTGTGGGACTGTGGGTCTGCAGGTCTTTGGGCCAGTGGGTCAGAACTTCAGGGCAAGGCTCAAATATCCAGGCCAGAAACCTCATACTACAAATGGCACCCAGCATGGGGCTTGAATCCATGACCTTGGGGTTAAGAGTCCGAAGCTCTACCAACTTATACTACAAACCTTTACATTTTGAAGGAAATTATCTGTTTAACATTGAATCTCCTTCAGGCTCACAGACCAAGATTTTTCTGTATATATATGACATCATCTCTTATAGGAAGCCTCTTTATTGTACAAGTAACAAAGGCCATGGATCCCATTGTTGTGTTACCGTTATACACTTGGTATCTAACAAGGAGAAACCTTCCAAAAATAGCTTTTAAGTAATATGAATATATCATGATTTATTTCTGGAATTCTTCTGATCTGGACTGGGATTTTCATTGAACCTCTTTGAGCTGGAACTTATAAAAATCGTGGTTAAAATAGAAATTATTTCAACCTAAATAAGAAATGACCACAAAACATGGCCTGAAGGAATCAGCAACACAGTGGTCTAGTGGAAGAAAGCTTATGTGGTATACATGAAGTACTGTGGTAAATTCAACATGGCATGAAACTTGGTGCCTTGACACATATCTTTAATTATAACCTGGAAGAGTTAGAAGCAAGAAGATCAGAAGTTCAAAGTAATCCTCAGCTATATACTGAATTTGAAGACAGCCTAGTACATAAGAAAATGTAGTCATTGAAATAAAAACTAAGGTTTGGACATATTGAGAAATCAGAGATCCTGGAATAGCTCTGACTGAGGATCAAGAAGGTCAAGAACAGTAGGGGTTTAGGCTTATTTGTCAAACTGAGAAATTTTCTTTATAAAAGATTTCATTTGTGTGTATATGTGTGTATGTGTATTAGAGGTATGGGCACACATGTATGTATGTAAATATGCATGCCTATAAAAGCAGAGGCCAGAGAATGTCTTGTGTCTTACTCTATTGCTCTATTTTATCCTTTTGAGACAGGGTCTCTTACTGAATCTGGACTTAGGTTGGTGGCCACCAGACCCCAGAAGTCCTCCTGTCTTTGCTTCTTACAATACTTGAATTTTAGACTATTGCATGGCCACATCTTACTTTTCATGTAGGTTCTAGAGATCTATACTTAGGTCCTCATACTTGGACAGCAGGTTGTTTCTTTTTTATTTATTTTTATTTTATTATTATGAACAAAGAAGTCACATTTTCTATCCTTGTATATCCTTATTCAAGGTCCCTTCCCCCTCCCACCACATCAGGTCATTCTTTCTTCTCCACAACTCCCCATCTCCTCTCTGGGCAGGGAGCAGGCAGTCCCAAGGTCCTGCTGTCCCAATATTGCTTAGTTCAGCCTCCACTCCTGGCAGATCCAGTTTTCTCCCCACAACCTCAAGACTGAGTCAGGTGTTCCTCTAGGGGGAGTGGGATCCAAGGAGTCAGTCCAAGGTGTTTCTGATCCCAAGCGGACAGCAGGTTGTTTTATCTTTTCTTTTTTTTTAATCACCATTGGAAAATTTCTTGAAATCCTTTGGAGTAGCTTCATCATTTTTTAAGAGATATTTTTCAGAAAAAATATTTTTAGAACTTTCAGCTATTGTCCTAGTCACAGTTATTGTTTATTGACTTTTCCTCTGTCCTCTTTAAAATTGTATAGGTCACATAGGCACTGTAGTTATTTAACTTGCTTGCACGTATTCATGAATTCTTATTTGTTTGTTTTCTATAATCTCTTGTAGTCTAGTCTGACCTCAGACTTCTAAGGTAGCTATGGATGACATTGAACTGGTGTATGAGAGTTTTGGTCGGGCTTTCCAGCCTTGCCTTGAGGTTCAGCCCCACTCGCAGCCCTACTGCCATTTTGCCCCAAAGAAACACATAAAATCTTATATTCATTTTATGCTGATTGGCCTAGGGCCCAGGCATACAACTTGCTAACTCCTTATTCTTAAACTAACCATTATTCTTGTCTTGTACAGTCATGCTGCTCAGTACCTTTCCTCAGAAGCATTTCAGCTTCTTTCTTCTGCGTCTCCTGGTATCTCTATGCTGTCTCTGCTCATTGGCGATTCTTTAGCATCTCTGCTCTGCTTTTTTTTTCCCAGAGTGTAAGAAGTCTGGTGGCCCTGCCCATACTTCCTGTCTGCCTTTGGTCAATCAGCAAATTTTATTAAATCAGTAGGTAGGACAATTATTTACGACGTACCAACATAATCCTCCTACATTGAACTCCTGATTCTTTCTTTTGATTTCTTCCCAAGTGCTAGAATTTTAGTCAAACATTACTACATACAATTTTCTGCCATCCTGGGATTTAAATTGAGGGATTTAGTGCAAAGTAGACATTACCCCAGCCTATTCTGGGTCTTCATAACTACAAAAAGGTTGTTACTTGTTTGTTTGTTTATTCACTTATTTTTGGTAAGAAGTACATCTTTTTCACTTCTCTAAGAATCTTACATAGCTTGTAAAAATAAAATTATTTTAACCATGCCAGGCAGAATGCTGGGACAAATAGATTGATATCTATTTGTTTATAATGACTAAATGCAATAGAATTCTGTATCTTACTCATGGAACCAAGTCCGAGGACTAGTTTGGAAAGACATTTCTCCCTATGTAGAATTTGGGGCAGCTTCTTTCAACATGTGTTTCCTTCTTCTCTTCCAAATATTTTGTTTTATTGCTCAGTAAGCTTGTAGAAACTGAAAAATCTCACCTTTAGTTTTCAAACTTGGCAGACATGAAAAAGTCATTTCTAGTCAATCTTGTTGGAGCTTAATCACACAGCTATACCAGGGGTAGGGGACTGGGATATTATATTACCCTAAGTATTTTCTAGAAACAAGTCTGTACTTTAGAAGGCAGAAATAGATGTGTATGTATGTGTGTGTGTATGTTTGTGTGTATGTGTGTGTGTGTGTATGTAAGTGGTGTGTGAGTATGTGAATGCATATTTGCATGTGTATGGGCACACTCATTTTTATGTACATGGAAGGTTAACTTTAGGCATCTTCACGGGTTATTTTCTGCCTTATCTCTTTTTTTAATTTTAAATTATATTTATTTCTTGTTTTCCTTTTTTATTATGAATAGAGTCATTTTTAATCCATATATCCCTTTATTCGAACTCCTTCCCACCTCCCACCCCTCCCAATCACTCTTCTCTCCGTCTCATCTCCTCCCCAGCAAGGGCAGGAGGTCCCAAGGTCCCAAGGTGGCTTAGTTCAGCATCCATTCCAGACAAATCTGCTTTCCTCACTCCAACATCAAGATTGGGCCAGGTGTTCCTCTAGAGGAAATGGACTCCAAGGTGCTGGTCCAAGGTATTTTAGATCCCAAGCTGTTAAGTGGCTGTGGTTTGTCCCTTAGACATGCTTTGCTTTTTGCTTTTTTGTTTAAAATCCACTAATGAGTGAGTACATCCCCTGCTTATCTTTCTGGGTTTGAGATACCTCGCTCAGGAAGATATTCTCCAAATCTATCCATTTGCCTGCAAATTTTAGGATATCATTTTTTTCTTATTGGTGAGTAGTACTCCATTGTGTAGATGCACCACAGCTTGTTAATCCATTCCTCAGTTGAGGGGCATCTAGGTTGTTCCCAGGTTCTTGCTCTTATGAATAATGCTGCTATAACACAGTTAAGCTAATATCTTTGGAGTGAGAATGTGCATCTTGTCTGTCTGCCTAGTCTACCCAGGCAGGTTGCTTTGAGAATTTTTTTTTTCTTACCTCTGGAGCATTGGAATTACAGGTAGGTAGCTTGGTTTTTAATTGAGTTCTGAGAATCTGAGCTCTAGACCTCATATTTGAGGGCCAAGAGCTTTACCCTTTGAACTGACTCCATAGTCTTCCTCAAATGGATGTTAATTGGCTGCTAGTTGTTTCTGCCTAACTGGAATATGACTCAACAAATACTTGTATTTATGTTAGTGGCAGAAATGAACCTGCTTTTTTTTTTCTCCTTGGGACAAAGCTATTTAATATTGCAGAGATTTTGGAAAGTTCTATAATGGAATGCACTAGGTTATGTGTGTCTTCAGCAACTGTTTGAAGGATTGCTGATGTTTATCTAGGGAGATGTGAAGCAATTTAATATTATTAATTGCTAACAAACGGATAAGATTTACAAGAATTGTCAAAGCTTAAAGCACCAAATAATCTTTCCTCACGCAAGAAAATTTATTATGCCATTATGCTTATTTCTATCAGGGCTCCTATATGCAATCACTGTTCGCTATTAAAATTTTATTGCACATTTAATTTATCTTTCCCTCTGGTGGGAAAACGTATTAGATAATTCATTTGACACTAGTGCCTTCTCCCCTTCTTTTTCCTCCCAATTTCTGCCCCCAATAATAGGTAGGCAGATATCTGTGTCTCAATATTAATTATACAAAAGTCAAAGAGAGTGACACTTGCTATTGCCTAAAGGGAATTGCCAGGACAGAATTAGCTAGATGGAGAACTGAGTGAACTTCCATTGTAAACATCTCTTTCAGTGCTTTATAAAGAGTTCTAGATGCAAAAATTATTTATAAACTCCTGCTTGCTATTCATCGATTAAAATAGAAAGTAGTTTTGATTTCCATATGCCACATGAAGACTTCCTCTTAAAAGTTAGGGCTGTGGATACTATTTCTTTTATATCATGTTACATGGAAAATAATTTTTCCCCCAAAGGTATATACTTTCTATGTGCAAAGTTTTAACAGAAATCATTCTCTGGTTCTCTACCTATTCCAAGAGCAAACTCAGAACTCAGGAACAAAATTCTCTTTGTCTGTTGCTGTTGACACCTTTTCCCATAATGAGGCTGTGTTTAAGGAGATGTACATCATCAAGGAGATGACACAAGGGAAATAAATGTTCTCCTGACTTTTAGAAAGTATCATTGAACAATCTGAAGCTTAGTGTCTCCCAGGGTCTGTTCAAATGCTATGACACTGTTGTTACAACTCCCAAAGCTTTGTCTATATCTTCAGTGAGAGGTGAACTTGATAAAACACGAGTAATTTCAGTTATAGTGCCAAAGTGAGCTTGCTTCTTCCTGTGCTTTAACAGTGAGACATGCATATCTAATCTGCTGACTTCAAGAGGGTGTAGAGAGAAATCCTGCTGTTAGAAGGAAATCTCCAATTTCCTTTGTTCTTGGTTCTTGTGCTTTCCAACCAGAAGAATTCAGACAAGACATGGCAATTGATTAAGCAATTCAATAATTTAATGAGGGTGAGCAAAAAGGCAAATATACATTCTTTAGAAGGGTGAGCTGGGCAGCAAGGGCTCTGTTCTAGTGATTCTTATATTTCCCCTCTCTCTGCTATTCTTTCCTCTGTATCTTTCCTAATGATTGAGATTTTGAAGAAAGGAATATTTTTTCCTTGGAATCATTTTTCCAGAATCCAATTTGCTAGGAGGCGGCGGTTCTCAGCCTTCCTATTGTTCTATGTTGTAGTGACCCCCAAGTATAAAATTACTTTCATTGCTACTTTATAACTGTAATTTTGCTACTGTTATGAATTGTGATGTAAATATATGTTTTCTCATGGTCTTAGGCAATCTCTGTGAAAGGATTGTTTGACTCTGAAAGGGGTTGAGATCCACATATTGAGAACCACTGCTATAAGGAGATGTATAATATGCAAGAATGGGGACAGGGATTTAAGTACATCTAAAGTTAAACGAGGGAACTAAACTAAAGTTCACTAGGGAAAAGGGTAATAGCAACCTGCTCACCTGGTAAGGAAGATCCTGAAGGCAGTTTGAGCTGACACAGCTGCAAAACCAATACCACTTATTGTTGTTTCTACCCTGTGTTAGGGACCCTGAGGCAGACCATCTGGTCTTAACAAGCATCTCTTTCTTTATATCTTGACACTAGTCAACCACTATGCTTATCTTTACATCATACTTAGGATCCATGGCTCCAGGGTCAGATTTGACTTGAGTGGTGAGGGAATGAAGAAAAGACAAACATTAGAACTCATAGACAGAGAAGTTGGGATTATGTGGGTTGGGCTCTCTAATGGAGAAGCTCCAGCATCTTGGAAGCTTATTGTGTGTTTATTACATACAGTTGAACAAAGAAGTGGAGTTACTACATACAGCCAAATCAAGGAGACAGGCTTAGCTAACTTCTGTAGAAAGTCTCTCTATATAGAATAGCAGTGTTCAGGTCGAACATCTGGGAAGAAAAATTCTATGGTGGACATCTTCTACACACTTTATCCACAGATGCCTTTGTCATCCCTCTGAGCCTTATCCAGGGAAAGTTTTGCTACTCTCATGGGGTTGAAGCATTGGAGTCCTTGATATGGCCATGATCACATCAACAGTACACATTCACTCAGGACTTCACTCACTCAGGGCTTCCTCTGATTTCCACAAAGTTCAGCTGGTCCAGGCAAAAAGCATCATCATTAACTTTTGTTCTTTATCTTCTACTTTGGGAAACCTATTGGTCAGTTTCCTTTAGAACTAACCTTCTACCCAAAATTATCTCTTCTAGGAAGAATTTGGGGTTCCTTCAGAGTGATGCTTATAACATCAAGCCACCTCTGTTCTTTCCAAGGAAAATACATTTTGTTCTTAGTCGTGACAAATAAATTTAATACACAGATATGTCAGATATGGTTTCATTATGTGTTTACTTTAGGTCTTGACATCAATGTCCTATATGTCCATACAGTAGAGCTCCAGAGGAACCAGGACATAAATATGATACTTGCAAGATTTTGGTAAGTAGTAGACAGTTGCTTGAGACTTCATGTTTTTCAAAATCATTTCTGCAACTTTTTATTATGATACAATTTATTAGGTTGTCAATCTGTGGACTGCAGGTTCACATAACGTTCAGTATAGTTGTGGGTGTAGTCCAATACAAAACTATAATCTTGCCTAAAGCATTATAATTGTGTTTTTGGTAGCTCAGCTTTGTAGATGACAATATCCTGTCACAATATCAACAGGTTGGATGTACCTAAATGTTATAGGCATTTGAAGAAGTCAGTGGTCAAATATAAATTGTTGTGCCTTCTCTGTTCATGTAATGGGGACATCATTTGGTAATTTTCAGGTTCATACAGCCTGAGTGGGGGATTTGATGTGGCCCTTATGCCTTGTTGAATCTCTTCAGAGTCTCTGTTTTGTCTTTAGGTGCCCCAATAGTGGAAGCTCCTCTCCCATCACTCATCACTATCAGGAAGTCTTCAGGCTTCTTGCTCTAGTGGCATCAAAGGGGCTCCATCATTCTCTGTCCTAACTAGCACCTGGTGCTCAGTGGATTGTTAATAAACAGAAGTTATCTGTTTTTACTACTTTGGGGACTTTGTTCCAAATTCTTAGGCACCTTTTCTACCAATGCATTTTTCTCTATTCACTTCCCAAGGTTCCTCTGAGATTTCTCAAGCTATGTGCATAAACTGCACACACAAGTGTGCATGTAGACACACACACATACACACACTCATGCACATTTAAAACTATCCACTGGTTGTAAGTAATTAAGTCTACCCAAACTAGGTCAAAATGAAGGAAATATCTGGGATGGTAGTAGTAGTTCTCTCTCTCTCTCTCTCTCTCTCTCTCTCTCTCTCTCTCTCTCTCTCTCTCTCCCTCTCCTCTCTCACAATTTATTATGTGTACTGTGTACTTAGGTCAGACAGAGGAAAACTTGTAGAAGTTGATTCTCTGCTTGCATAGTGTAGATTCCAAGGATGGAGCTCAGGTTGTCAAGCTTGGTGACTAGTACCTTTACTCACTGAGCTGTCTTGCCAGCTTGGGAGCTGTTATCTTAGAACAGAACAAGATACAGAGAGACAGGAAGTAGCAAATTAATAATAGTGATTGAGAAGTCTGTCTTTCATGGACCCTGAGATCTTTAATGTTTGGTTTTTTCTATAGATCTGGCCCACTTTCTTAGTTTTTCTCTCAAGTTTTACTTTCTCTTTCTTAAGTGCCCCTGCGTGACCCAAATGTATTGATCTTGCAAGTAACCATAGCTCACATGGTTTGAACTAGAACTCTGAGTTTACAAGAGTATTCAGATGCTGGAGAGATAGATGAGCTCTTAGGAGCCCTTACTGCTCTTGGACAGGACCTACATGTTCAGTTCCCAGGAGTCATGACAGGCAGTTCGTGACTGCCTGTAACATTAGCTCCAGGGATGTAATACCCTCTTCTGACCTCCACTGACACTGAATAAACACACACACACACACACACACACACACACACACTTTAAAATACAATAAATCTTTTTTTAAGGGTATTTGATTCATCAGTCATACTCCATCACCTACTTTAAACTTTCTGTCATTACATTTAGACAATATCACCAAATTCTCCTCTTGCCTGATAGTTATCTCTTGTCCAAAGCTGATCTAAAACTCTGTAGTACCATTTAATAGGAGTAAGTGATTTTCCTCTATGTTATGAAATGAAACCATGAATACTTTCATCCCTTGAGAACTTATAAGAGAAAACTGACAGGAACTATAGAGAAGGGGAGAAGGTTCAGCTCAAATGTTTTCAAGTGAAATAAAATAAAGGGAGAGTTCTTTTTTTTTTCTGTCTCTCCTGTTTTTGAAACTTTTTTCTAAGGTAAAATCTCATTTATATTCTGAATTTATATTAGTTATACAATTTGTATAGTAGAAAGCCATTTTTCTTTCTTTGCTAAATAAATGTTGAATGAATATTTCAAGGCTATGGTTTGTAAGGCCACTGAATAAAAACTACTCAGGGCACTTACATCTTTTATGCTGACCACAGCTAGGTCTAGAGCAAAGAGCTCGTTTGGGGCTGGGAAAGAGCTCCATGGGTAAAGTGCTCACTGGGAAAGCAGGAGGATCTAATTTTCGATCCCCAGAACCTACAAAATAACCAGACATTCTGGTACATGGCTACTACCCCCACAGTGAAAGGCAGATACAAGCAGATTCCAGGGGCTCAGTAGCCAGCTAGGGAGTAGAATGGGAAATCTAGGTTTAGTGAGAGACTGTCTTATGAAATAAGATGGGCAGTTGTGCTGCTCAGCATTGCCTGACAACTTGGAGCTAGAAGGGTTGCCAAGATCAATCAGCTGGTAGGTGAGTTTGTGGAGCATTGTTTGGATTGATTACTAATTGATGTGGAAGGGACCAGGGCAATGCTGGTGGCACATTCCTAGGCATGTGGTCCTGAGCTGTGTAATCCTGTGAGTGATTCCACCAATAACATTCATTCACAGTTTCTGTTTCCAGTTCTTGCCTGACTTCAGTCAAGGATAGATTTACCTGGTAGGACAAGCCAAATAAATCCTTTCTCTCCAAAAATCAGAATGTTCTATCACAGCAACAGAAGAGAAAGTAGGACATGATAGAGATAGATATTTAGGTGGTTGTCTCTAGATTCCACATAAACACATGCACACACATACCACACACACACACACACACACACACACACACACACACATACACACCACACTACCACACACATACTTGTAAACACAATCACTCATAAATATACCATAACACACATTTATACACACACACATACCCATACACACACACACACACACACACACACACACACACACACACACACAGAGGCACACTTCCTAGCTAGTTTGGTCTGCATTATTACCAAAAGCTATGCATAAGCATTGGCTTAGCTCTTATGGAAGAACACTTAGCCCTGGCTGTCCTATGCTACACTTGTATCTTACATGGTCAACAGAAGCCTTGAGATGAGGTTTAGGGGTAGCAAGACATACCATTTGCTTCTAGTGACATGATAACTGGTACTATGTATAACCATGGAGAAAGGAGACCCTTGGATCTGAGCAGAAGCCCATCCTTTGTTGGTCTGTTCTGCTCTTTTGCTTGACTTTCCTCCTAGCAGGGTTGCATGATGACACTCTCATTAGCTTTGCTAATGTTCATCTAGACAGCATGTTCAGTGGTTCATGCATGGTTTCTTTTCTTTGTCTGCACTTCCTTTCCCTTCCAGTAGCTCTGGGGATCTGCTGGGATCTTACTACCATGGAGACTTTTAGGTTTCTGAGGTCCTTGCTTCAGTCTGCAGCTTGGCTTTTTCCTTCAAGGGGATTCTTTTGTTTATTTCCTACACTACACACTTAACATGGTGTTTTTGGAACAATTTCAATTCTGAACTACCATTCATAGTCTACAGGGCATAAATGCACAGTGGCCCATAGGAAAGGCAGTAGGCAGTCCTTCAAGGCAAGCTGTCTTTCTTGCTCTCTCCCTGTCTGTCTTGTGGGTCAGATGCCTCCAGTCCCCAGGGCTGTGATTCTCCATGCTGCTGTCTTGGTGTCGAAATGAAGGCTTGCATTGCTTAGAGATTCCTGGCCAAGGCTGTTGTCAGATGCACTGAGAACATCTGTCATATGTGGAGGAAGGGCAGGCGAAAGGCTCACCTTAGAAGCCAGGCTGTGCTTTCCTTTCTGGGTTTGGTGTCACTTGTTATTAGTGTTGACAGCACATAGCCACAGAACCATCTCCCTCCTGACTCTGAATTCGGTTCAAGGCTACACAAGCTCTTCTCTCCGGCAGCAATTTAGCCTTGATGTTTTGGTGCCTTGCACAGTACCACAGACTCCCACAAATTGACCCTCTCCCAGTGACCTAGCTGCTCATTGCCTGCACAATGCTGTGTGTGTGTACATGTGTTTATTTGTGTGCCTATGTGTGTCTATGGATGTGTATGGAGAGCAGAAAGGCAGAGGTCAACCTTGGATGATGATGATGATGATGATGATGATTATTATTATTATTATTACTTTTGAGACAGGCTGTCAGACTGTCAGTGTCCTGGAACTAGTTAAGGAGCCTAGACTGGCTAGTTAGTGAACCCCAGGGGTCACTTCATCCCAGCTCTGCTTACAAACATGGGCTTGTGCACACTTTCTAGGGAAGCACTTTACCAACTGAATTGTCTCCTGCAAAGTCTACACAGCACTACTTTTGCAGTAATATTTTCTTTCCTAGACACAGCCAGCTGGCCTCATCCCATTCTGCAGGAACAGAGAAATAGCTGTAGGGAGCAAATAAGAGGAAATATTGGCATTTAAATCAGAGTGAGATTCTAAAACAAGGTCAAGTCATTTCACTTTTAATCCAGGTCCTGTTTCTGCTCTGATGTTCTGCCTGATGGGTTCTCCAGGCATTACCATTGCCCACACAAGTCCTTATTATGTGTAATCTTTCCAATCCAGAAACTGAGCAGAGAAAACCAAAAAGAAGCAGAAACAGAAAGAGAATCATTGGAATACATTATACATCCCAGTGTCCTGGTTAGCATGAACTATATCAACTTAACATAGCTTAGAAATCTCATAGCTTGGAAAAAGAATCCCTTTCGAACGATTATCTTTATCAAACTGGCCTATGAAGCATCATCTAGATTGTTAATTGATGTAGGAGGGCCTTAGCCCACAATGGGAAAATGGCCTAGCCTATCACTTCCTGTGAAGGTGGTCCTTGGTTATATTTGCAAACTGGCTAAAGACAGCTTGTTTGAAGAAGCAGCAGCATTCCTTCACGATTTTTGCCTCAAGTTCCTGCTTGAGTCTCTACTCAGGGGCAGATTGTGACTTGAAGTTGGAAATTTTTTTCCACTAAAGTTTATTTTTGTTGTTGTTGTTATGACAGAAACTAGAATATACAACTGCTCAACTCTCCTCAATGCCAGTGTCCATATCTCCTATAGTCACATAGAGGAATACATGAATTAAATTTATAGTGCTTAAAGCCTAAGTTTCCAAGTTTTCAAAAATTGTAGATTTGATCTGAAATGATAGCTTAATTGGTACGATGCTTGGCATGCAGGCATGAGGACCTGAGTTTAACCTCAGACTCCTTGTGAAGAAAGCTAGGCCTGGAGGCAGATGCTTGTAATCTCAGTGTTGGGAAGGTGGAAATAGGTATTTCCCTGGGAATCACTGACCAGCCAGTTTAGTTGAACCAGTGACTTCCAAGTCAATGAGATAGCAGGTTTAAACAAACAAACAAACAAACAAATAAACAGATCTTGAGTAATGACAGCTGACATAGGCTACCAGTCTCCAGTTGGACACACACACAGACACACACTTTACATTTCTTCCTCCTAAATTGCACTGGAGAGATATTAGGGCTGATACTTTATGTGATCCAGAACAGGTCCAAGGTTGGAGTAGATTGGGCCTTGAACAGTATTTTCAGTTACAGGCTTTAGAGCAAACATAAGAAAAATGTTCTCAGAGCAAATGTTATTGATGTTGTTATAAAACATGTTATTGATTTATTTATGCTTCTAAATCACTCCAGAAAATGATTTGAGTCAGCCTATCTCTATCTATCCTTCTATCTGTATACACACAATGGGATAAATCTTAAAAATAAAAGCAAAGAAATGACAGCCAAGGGAAAACGAAAATCAAGAAAACAGGATAAAAAGAGATTTGATCACATGTAATGAATATCAGGAGACACTATTCAGTTGCTGGAGACAAATCAAAATTGATCATAAATTAACTAGCAGCCAAAACATGAAGACACAATCTGATATGAAAATATGGTATCCCTGAAATGAATGATAAACAAAAGCAAAAATGTATGTTAGTTTTGGTTTTTCCATTTTATGAAATGACCCACTGTGACCTAATTGGGATATCCTTGGATAGGTTAAACTCTCGTGGTTAGCCTTAACTATCAATTATACACAGCCTTCTATCTGAGAAGAGAGGAAAAACTGAATAATTGTTTAGATCCCATTAGCTTGTGGTGATGTCTGTTGACAATTGTCCTGAGTTTTGATTGATGGTGAAAGGCCTATACCAGTATGGGTGGCATCATTCTGCAGGCGGTTGGTTCTGAACTAGGAAACTAACAAAGCAAAAGTGTGCTTGCAAGCTAGCAAGAAGCATTCTCTAGGGTTTCTGCTGTGCTTCTTTGGCTATGACACGCATTCCTTGGTTGAAGGCAATGCTGTGTAAGATAGCAAGCAGGCCTGCATTCAAATTCATACCATGAGTTCAATCAGTTATGGACTGTAACCTGAAATCATAAGCCAAATAAGCCCTTTCTTCTTCATGGTCACTTTTGGTCAAATGTTTATCACAACAACATAAATAAAATGACAAGAGGTACAAATTCCATTTAAAAATAGAGCTGTGTTTTTTCTCTGCATCTCCTAGAAATAACAGTTTGGCAGATGTGGTTGTACAAGATTCAAAATTGCCAGCCATGCAGCAGTACTTTGCTTGAGCAGGGATTGCTAAATTACAATGATATTCATATAATAAGCACTGATAGGGGGCATATGTAGAGAGATTGTTTAGTCAGAATTAAGGTTATTTGTAGGCATAAAGACCTGAGTTCCATCCCTAGAACCCATGTGAAGAAGACTGGCTTGGTAGTGACACACTTGTAATATGGGAAGCTATAGAGGTTGAAACAGGGGGATCCCCAAAGCTCATTAGCCAATCTAACAATGAGCCCCATATTTACAGACATCTTGTCTCCAAAAGCAAAACCAACCAATCAAAAAAAAAAAAAAAACAGAAAAAAGGAAAGAAAGGATAAATGATGGATGTTAGGAGTGCTGGATGCTTTCCTAGAAGACCCAGGTTCAGTCCCCAACACCCACATATGGTGGCTTACTACTGTCTATAATTCCAGTTCCAGGGCATCTAACACACCCTCTGCTGGAATCCATGGACACTTTGTGTACACAGTACACATACATACATGCAGGCAATGCCCTCATATACATAAAAATATGTATGAAAACAGTTTGCCCAATTAAAAAACTTAAGTTGCATAAATAAATAAATAAATGAAAATTAAAAAGAGGACAATGATAGGAGATCCTTGTTATTTACTTATGGCCTCTACAGGTGAAAGCACACAAACACCAAGATAGATTTATCACATATACACAATTTTTAAAAATAGTATTGACAATAATCTCAGTGGGCAACTTTAGTAACCATCAGTAAAGTTATGGTGTGTTATCTGCTAGTGTTGGAGGTTATACTTTGAGTCTCCATGTGGGCACTAAAAACTAAACATTTGTCCTCTGTAAGAGTAGCAAATGCCCTGAGCTGCACATGTGCCCCAGATATTTTTTTACATGACCACAAAGCAGTTATGTAAATGTTCATATATTCCATAAGCAGCATTCTAACAAAGTGGTATCAACACTTACTCAGAGTGAGCCTCTGTTTTGACATGAATGAAGATATCATGAAGAGACACTTGTGCCTCTTTCTTTGGTATCAGGCTATTGAAACAATGAACACAAATTAAGATTTCCTCAGCAGTCTCATGCTGAGAAAAAGAAAATACCTAAGTCCCTGACAGCCAGCAGGGAGCTTTGTCTCCTGAGAAGAGATTTACAGCTTATCAGATCACCTTGCAAGAGACTCTGGGACAGAGACAATGATGATAAGTGGACCATGCCTTGAAAGACCACTTATTTATGCATGTCTTGGGCTTTTTCTTTAAACATGAACTCCATGTCATGATTCCAAAGATATATTTGATGGTAGGGAATTCACTGGGCCTCTTCATTTTTTTTCCCAATGTGGCTATACTGAATAAATATTCTTTTTCTACATTTTACCATTAATTTCTGTCTTTAACAGGCCCATGAGGGTGAGTTACTGCACCTCTCTTGCCAGAGCTGTTAGAGATGAGGTTCTAACTCTAATGACTCCAGTAACAGGTTCACATTAAAAGTTTCAAAGGAAAATAAGTAGAAATGGTGACATGTCCTTGTGTGTCCCCATCTAAGGATGGGGTTAGTTTGTCTGATGTTGGTAGCATCTTGGTGGTTGAAATGCTGATGACACATGGGCAAGGTCAAGGGCTGGGAGAAAAGTGTCCAGTGGGACGAATGTTCTCTGAAGTACTGTGGGCCACTGGGAAAAATCTCCAAAAAGATGAAGGCATAAGCCTGAAGGCGTGAGAAGGGCTGGGGAGGGGGGGGGAAGAACATAAAGTGAACAGGAAGGAAAGAGGAAAAGAAACTCATAAAGTTATTAGAGGAGAGGAGGGTGGGGAAACTGTGGTTGGGGTATAAAATAAATAATAAATAAATTTTAAAAAGAAAGTTATATAAAGAAAATAGAAAAGAAGAAAGCTGGTGAGCGTGTGTGTGCACTCATGTGTGCGTGTGTGTGTGTGTGTGTGTGTGTGTGTGTGTGTGTGTGTGTGTGTATTTCATTCACCTGTGCAGGCACATATAGAGGCCAGAGGTCAAAGTCAGCTGTTTTCCTCAGTAGCTCTCCACCTTATTTTTAGAGACAGAGGCTCTCACTGGATACAGAGCTCACTGATTTGGCTGGGCTAGCTGGCCAGCAAGTCCCAGACATCCACCTGTCTCCTCCTACTCAGTTCTGGGATCACAGCAATGTACTTCTACATTTTTTTAAAACATGGGTGCTGAAAGTGGAACTGATGTTTTCATCCCACACTGAGCCATCTCACCAGCCTCTGAGAAAAGCTGCCTCACCTCTAAACCTTAAATGGTGGTCAACTAGCTGACTTCATGGCAGAAGATACTGAAGAATAAAAAGCGTCCTTGAGATGGACAGTAGGTAAAGAGAATAGAGAATTCCTCCCTATTCCCCAGGTCCTCCCCACACCAGGTGTCCTTTCTTGCCATAGCAGCACAGCCGTGCCTATTAATGTAAGATAGCCCTATTGCAGAAGGAATGTAGAAGACAACACATTGTGTTCCAGAACATCATAGATATGTAATAGAAAGGAAAAAAAATCCTTGTGGCTTTATGAGTTCCAACAAAGCTTGAATTCTGTTTCATAGTTGACATGGCACCAAGGTTGGCTCACACCAGGGGGCAGGAAATTTATTTTTAATTGAACAATAAATATCCTTTGACAGTATTATGGAGAATGCTTGCCAGGCAGCTATCTTAGCACCATCTCATGATACTCTTTTTTGATGGTATTTTGTAGTATTTCTTGTTACTAGGAAAAGGCAAGCATTCTTCCTCTCTCTACTATTTTAAGGTCTTATGAAAGTTACAAGGTAAGTCTGGGAAAGGTGGTGCACTCCTATGGTCCCAGCACTCTGTAGCCTCCTGAAGCAGGAGGATTGCAGCAAGTTAGAGGCCAGCCTTCTTCACACCGTGAGTTCCAGGCCAATGATGACTCCATAGTGAAGCCCTGCCTCAATGAAACAAAGCAAATAGAAAGAAAGGGATGAGACAGATAGCAAAGAATAGTATATTTGACTGTATTTTTATTAAATACAAAATACCATTCTTGTTCAGACATTTTCTCCTAAAGTGTTCTTAGTTCCTGGTTCCTAACAGGGAAGGAAAATGAGTTAAACTCATATCCCACAGCTTCTTTATTCTGATGCTGCCTGTATGCAAGGCCTTTCCCATCTTTTTCTACCCCTCCTCTCTACAAACTGGTCCTTTCAGTTTTTTTTAATGCAACAAATAATAGTTTATTGAAATATGGACTTTTTTTCTACTTTGTTTCAAGTCGAGGTTTGATCCATACCTTTTCTTTTGACTAGCTTTCTGAGAATTTGCTTCATCCTAAGAAAGGGTAATATGGCCTTCCTTGGTAACCACAAAGAGAGGCTGACATTTAGTCCCCTCACAAAGTCTACACAAATATTATAGTGGACATAGCTTCTCTTGAGTAGATGGGACAGCTGTCTATTTTTCATCTTGGCCTTCTCTGATACAGTCTGGTCACAGCTTTGATTATGTCAAAGTTCAGGCTTGCTATGCAACCAGAAACCTTTGCAACATATGGGAAGATAGGTCACAGCTTTTGCTGTTATGCTGGTCATATAAGGGTGTAGAAAGTGGTACCCCAAAACATGACATGTGTAAGTATTCCTGGCTCTCCACGTGGTGGAGCCATGTTGGCTTCGGTGGGATGCACCTTGTACAGAGGCATGCCCCTGGGCATGGCTGCTTAAACCCGAGAGGCAGTGTGTACACAGCACCTCCCTAGATGCATACAGGGCACGCCCTAAACCTGACTACGTAAACCCGTAAACCTTTGCACACCCCTTTTCTTTCTTTCTTTCTTTTAAACACTTTTATTTATTTATTTGCCTTGGTGTTTGCCTGGAACTGGAACTACAGACAGTTGTGAGCTGCCATGTGGGTGCTGGGAATCGAACCCTGGACCTCTGGAAGAGCAGAAGGTGCTCTTAACCGCTGAGCCATCTCTCCAGCCCCCTTTTCTTAAAAAGAGACACCACGTTTTGGTTGCTCTCTTCACCTCTCCTTCTGTCCTGCTTTTCTGCTTCTGTGCCCGCCTGGGAACTCTCTTAAATAAACGCTCGTGTGGCCTTGGTAGTGCGAGTGTGTGTCTCTTCTCACTCACGAAACCAAAATGTTCACCCTGCTGATTACTTTGAACAGAAAAAAAAAAAAAAAGGCACCTCTAAGAAGTTGCCTCAGAGATCAAGCTGCTTGGTTATCCCCGACTCAGGCATACAGAGCCCAAGAGGTGGTTTTTCCTCAAGTTCCCTTTCATACTGAAAGACCTGATCTTCCAAAAATAAGCACAACTGCTTTTGATTTTCCCTCTGAAACTTTTTTGGCAAAGGAAGATTGAACTTCGACCATAAAGGAAGTGCTTACAAATCAGATAACATCCTAGTGGCTGAGAATTTTGCCCCTGGCTATTGTATCTTCTTCCAGCCTATCTTCTCTTTGAAAAGATCATTAACTAGCGAGATGGAGAGATGGTTCAGCATTTAACAGCATGCTCTATCCTCACATAGGACCCAGGCTCCATTCCCAACACACAGATTGGACCTGGAACTTCAACTCCAGGGCGTCTGACATCCTTTTCCTGCCTCTGCACACACACACACACACACACACACACACACACACACACAATGGGAAAATCACTTATAACCCTTCTAGGTTGTCCACAGCCTCTGCTCCCTGCTACCCTTTGAAGATGTGTGAATTTATCTCACCTAACTGTTGTGAACCCTTATCCTCTACTGCTCATTCAATAAATACATTTGTATACTTTTGTCCAATTAACCTTTTAATTATTAATTTATTTTAATTATTAATTTATTTCCCAGGTGTGGGGAGAAAGTCTCCTCATTTTTTGTTAGAATAGTCTCCTATTCTTTGAAATATTACTGTCTTAGTTGACGTTTTACTCACGATTTAGCTAAGAGCTTTTGTTTGTATTTTGTGTGTGTGTGTATGTGTGTGTTGTGCATGAATGTGCTTGTGTTTGTGTGAAGTTGTGGCCTTGGGGGTCACTGTCACCCTGATTTTTCAGAGTCTCTCACTTTTAGAAGCTTGCCAAGCAGGGAAGGCTATCTGGCTGATAAGCCTTAGAGATCTGCATGTCTCTGCCTCTTTGACAATCAATCTCCTTGAGATTACAAGCTCTATGTTTGGTACATAAAATACTAAAGGAAAATTTAGGGTACTTATCAAAGTGATGTTTCTTGAATCTTAAGGACCTTACATAATTTGTCATGTTGTCTTTCCACTCTGTGTCTTATATTTTTTTACATAAAGTATCCCTAGGATTTCAGTCATATCTGTGGGAGGAGGAAGTCAAGACTATTCCATCATCCTAAAATGCAAGCTTTCCAAGATAGTATTATGAAGTATCCATGGACTAGAAGATACTCAGTCTACACTTGATGTTAACTGTTAACCTTGCTTCTCTTTTCTGTATTTCTGTGTTTTTTTTTTTTCCCTCACTTTAATCCAGTCCCTTTCTCTGATGACTGAGGATGATACAAGGTTTATGATGAGACCTGTAGTGGCAGAGGGACAGGAAAATTTGTCTCAGAGAGGATTAGGAGTTTAACAGAGGCCTAAGATACAGGTGAAGAGTAAAGCCCACCTGATCACTGTTTTTTTTCTTTGAAAGTTTCAGATGTCTAGATATATGTGTCTTGACCATATCTACTCCCACACCTCCCCTCAACTCCCTTTGGCCTCCCAACACAGCTCTCTCTCTGTCAAATCCATGTCTTCTTTGATTCCTTTCTCTTTCTTCCCTCTTAGTGCTGCCCTTATATAGGAAAGTGTAGACTCATTCCTTGGGCATGTACAACCTAACAGTAGCCATCCCCCTAGAGAAGAGAGATTCACTCTTCCCAGGCAACTCTCAACAGCAGCTAACTCCCTAATATGGCAGAGAGTTGGGAGTGCCTCATTCCTTACTGAACTGGCTTGACTGTATACAGGAAACAGCAGTTGTGGTGAGTAAGCTTGTCCAATAGCCATGGCGTGTCTAGAGGAGGCATGTCAGATTCTTCCCCTTTTTAAAGTCTTTTGGGTACTTCTACAGTGTTATCTCCATCTGGTGAATGGGGGGTGTTAATATAAATGTTTTATCTATGGCTGAGCAGGAGGTACAGTTTTAAATAATAAAATTTATTTGGATAATGGCAGTTGGGGAGGATGGGAGTTGGCTAATCTGTTTATTTTTAATAAGTGACTTTTTTCTTTTGCATTAACAGTTTCTCTACATTCACAGCAAGGATTTCTTCTGCTTTCTTTTTTAAAATATTTTGTGACAGAATATCTTTCCTAATAGAGAAAAGACAGAGTTTTGATTTTAAAGAATATGTTTTTAAGGTAACTGTATTTTGTGAATCATGTCTGTGTGTGTGTGAGTATGTTTATGTGTGTGTGTATGTGCGTGTGTGTGTGAGTATGTGCGTGAATGTGCATATGTGTATGTGTGCGTGCATGTGTGTGTGTATGTGTGTGAGTGCATGTGTATGTGTGATTTCACGTGTGTTTGTGTCACATTTGTGCAATGTGCATACAAGCCAGAAAGAGGTAAGAGGTAATCTATCTTCCAGATCTGGAGTTACAGGCCTTCATAGATTCCAGAAACTGGACCCCAAATCTTCTTCAAGAATAGTATGTGCTCTTAAGCACTGAGCTTTTTCCTCCAGCTACATGAATGAGTTTTTTAAAAGAGTATGGTTGGTTTAGTGTGTATGAGTTCTTAAAACTTTTAATAACACTTTATAGCATTGATTGACAGACAAGATATATCTGCTTGCAAACTCTTTAAGAAGATTTCTGGGGCCAAGGACAATAGTGCCTTCTCTATAATTCCAGCACTCAGAAGTGTGAGGCCTGGATCATGTGATTGAGGGCTGCTTAGACTATACAGAGAATTTCAAACCTGCCTGAACTATATAGCAACATCTCAGCTCAATAAAATAGCAACAACAAAAATAAAATATATTTATAGGAAGCTATTTGTTTCATCTTTTTTAATATTGAGTAATTTAAAAAACAATCTTAGCTTTAAAATTGGATTGTAAGCCAGTAATATGCCACCATTTGACCTTGTCTGATATCTGGATCCATAGGATGGAAGGAGAAAAATGGCTTCTGCACATTTTCTTTTGATTTCCACAGGAATGTTGTAGTATGCATGCAACCTTACACATGCACAATATAAGTAGATATAATTTAAAAATTAAAATTTTATGTTAATACATATGGTTATTTTGTTTTACATTTCTCAGTAAACTATTACTTAGATGGAACATTTATTAGGTGTTTAAATTTCTGCTCTTGTGATTTAGGATTAATGTTCATTTTTTATTAGTTTTAATGTTTATCATACTGATTTTTAAGGAATGTGTAGATCTCAGATTATTAAAGTGCTTTATTTCTGCCAAACACTGTTGCGTAACTGCTAAGGTTGTTTTGACTCTCAATGTTCAAAAATTAAAGTTAATTTAGCGAAATTAATTTCTCATTAATTTTGTATTATTTATTTTTGATACTTTAATTTAATGACTTTTCTCCTTTTTCTTTTCCCTCTTCAAACCCTCCCACATACCTCCTTCACCTCCTCCAAATTCAGGTCTCTTTTTAATTAACTGTTATCACATGCATATATATATATATATATATATATGTATATACTTATATATTCCCAAATATAACTAGTTGAGTGCACAACCAATTGGTACTTTTTATCCTGGAGAAAAACTACCTCTCCCACTCCCTGCTTTACTCAGTTTACTCAGTGTGTGTGTGTGTGTGTGTGTGTGTGTGTGTGTGTGTGTGTAGGACTTTTCTCCATCCATTTTGTCATGTTCATGTTCAGCTCATGTTAGGGCAATTGTGTTGATAAGACTTTATGGATATAGATTTCGAGGTTCCTAGGTAGGAGACCTGTTTTCAGTGCAGACTTCCCCTTTCTCTGGCTCTCACAGCCTTTCTACCCTAGTTCCAGAATACTCCCTGAGCCTTAGGTGCACTGTTCTGTAGATGCACATCAGGACCAGGCTCCACTATCCCACATTTAGATGGGCTGTGATGAATTTTGTTTATTTTTTTTTAAATTTTCTTCTGTTTAGTTCTGATAAAGATCCTTGGAGTCAACTCTACATTTAAATGGTTATGTTGTTCCTATTTAAATCCTTATCCATCTGGAGTTCATTTTGATGTAGGACATGAACTAAGATTTACTTCTATTTTTCTAATTAGTGAACAAAATAGATGTTATTTGTAACTAGCCTTTCTCTTCCGTATTCATTAGAAACACCACAGCTGCAGCATATTAAATTCAGACAAATCTGAGTGGCTATCTCTCAGACTTTTTTTCTTTTTTATAATCTGTTCTCCTACATTTGTATTTCTTGCTCTTTTGGGGAGGGGATGGGGGCATGCGGAGGAGGGAGGCTGAAGGTTCATCTAGAAGAATTGGAAGGGGGAAGGGACAGAGAGCAAGAGGATACATGGGGGGATGAAAAGGACTTCATTTTATAAGTAATAAAATTAAACTGAGTTGTAGCTCTTAATACTGATTGATACTGAAAACATTCTTCTATTTAAGCTTCAAAATTGTATTATTCCATCTTAAATTGTCTGTGTTGTTTGTTTTATAAACATCTCATTCTTTCAATTAAAAAAAGAAAACCTAAACAGAAACTAAATCAGTTACCCAAACAAACAAAATCTGGACGGTTAATTTTATATAGCTGTAGTGAATGTGAAAATTGGAAGAACTGCTTGACATTGTGGTAACATACGGCATTTACATTTACAGTCATGATGTCTCTGTTTATCAGTGATGTTAAAAGCACCACAGGAGAGACGAGAGGGCCCAGGAAGAAGTAGTGGGGTGATGATGTATAGATGGCCAGGACACACTCAGGATCTCTTCCAAGATCCATGGCACATGTGTGGAGGTCTGAGGACAACTGCATGGGTGGATTTTCTCCTTCCACCCTCTGGGTCCCAGGAATAAAACTTGGGCAATCCTGCATGGTGGCCAGTTCCTTATCTGCTGAGCCACACTACCACCTTCTAATTAGTTTTGGACCTAAGACTACACCACTTGTTTTGTTGAACTGCTCCTGTTGGGAGAGAAAAGTTACATCCAAGCTAGGATCTGCTCCTCCATGGCAGGACTGCTGACTCCACTGTTCAACTTGTAGGATTGTTTCTCTTGGATTAAAATTTAAAAACTATCTCACAAATTTTCTTATTGAAGTTTCTAAAATACAAAGAGTAAACATCCTTAGGTTTACCAAAATGAGGGAAGAAAACGGAACAAAATGAAATACAACCTACAAACTGAATACTATTCGCTGTTCACCCTTGCAACCTGGAAGTCACAATTGTTTTTACTCTTAAGAGCTAAAAAGATATTTGAATATCTGAAAGTGCTTTGCAGAGGCACTTGAAGTATGCAGTATCACTATGCCAAATGAAGTGTGTAAACCAAGTAGCTATATTTCTACGGCTTATCAATGGGATGTATTTTCTTTGGCTAAGCATCCATAAAAGAAACTAATGCAGAGAGAATGGCTATGATTTACTGTGGCATAAGTTTTGCTCAAGGTTTGCCATGGAATTTAATATCGATTCAATAAGCAAAAGGAAAGAAGGATCCAGGTGCAGGTGCAGAGGGCCAGGCCTAGTTGAATGCTCTGTTTATAGCTGAAGCATCCGAGGAGTCCATGGTACTTTTGAGTATCTCCCTGCCTCTCACTGAGTCAAAAATAAATTCAACAAAGGCAGAAGCAATAATCAGTAATTGTCTTCATTCCACATAGTGGGAACAGAAAAGATGATCAATTAGTCTTGATTGACAGCTGTGCTAATCATTGGCTTGAATGGGTAGTCTTGTAGGATGTCCCAGCTTGAACTTGAGCTATATTTACACATATTTTAAGGCTTGTTTTGAAATGTTATGTGAATAGATAGGCTGAGTTTCCAGACATTTTATACCTGCAGTTAAAACTTGGCTACTCAGTGGAGGGTGGAGACCAACCGTGCTGAGGACACCTGGGAGCTTGCTAAGGATGTAGCATCTTAGATGGTCTCATGGTCATCTGGCCCAGAAACTCCCCATGACACTTTGGAAAATACTATACTTAGAGAATTCTGTCCTACATACAGCCTAAGGGGGAAAGTGATGATAAGTGAGAGGAAATGCTGGACACCCTCCGGCTCTGTTCTCATAAGTTGGTTATGATGAGCTTAATAAAACAACTGGTGAAAATTAAAATCTGTGTGGGCTTTGGGTTCAGTAGTCCCCGGTAGTGATGATGCATGCAATTTTGCCAAGTGTAAGACATGAACTTGGAGTTCCTGTTGTTCTGGGATGCTCTTAACATTGGCCGTAGTGGACTGCCTGGCATCTGCACTGGGTATAATCTACATTGCTGCCACTCCTGGCTTCCCAGCAAGAGACTTTGACCCAGTAAGCTAGAGAGAATAGAGGAAAAGTACTGTCAGCTCCCTGTTGCCAAGAGAACTAGCTTCTGGAAGCCATTGCCTACCATGCAGAGTAAATGGAGCCATCACACGGCTGTGACGGACAAAATCACTGTCATATTCGTCCATCTTTCACATCTACTTTCTGAGGGATGACACGATATTTACTTACTTATTATTTATCTCTATCCTCTTTAAATGCCTTTTTAAGACTTGTGCCTTTATGTGTATGTATATGTAAATGTGTGTACATATTTGTATGTATGCAGGTATATGAAGGTACATAGATCTGTAAAGGCCAGATGTCACCATTGGGTGTCAGTCACTTTGTTTCTGGAGGCAGGTCTCTCACTTTTACCTGCAACAGGCCTATTTAGCCAGGCCATTGAGCTCCATGGATCTACTTGTTTTTTCCTCCTTAGCCCTGAGATTGCAAATCTTTGCCACAATGTCTGACCTTTCTGTGGGCTTTGAGAATGAAACTCAGGACCTTAAACACTTTATCAGCTGGATCATCTCCTAGATTCTGGTGCTGGAACCTTCTAATAAAACCTTTTTCACAATAATAAAGCATTTCTCTTTCTAAGGAACTGTGTCTAAGCATACCTCATATATAGGAGTATGTGTTATAGTTGCACGTTCTTAGTGAAGATATGGGGCTTGAGAATGTTTGTGATTATTGACTTAAATTTTCTTTTTATTGCCACTAATTTTTATAATTAAACATTACATTTGTGTGTGTGTGTGTGCGCGCGCACGCGTTCTCATGCACATGGTTGCATCCATGCGTGCGTGTGCACATAGAGGTGTATGTGTAATGCTTGCATGCTATGATGCTTGTGCACAGGTAGAGAAAAACTTTCAGGAATAGGCTTTCTTTTGCTCCCACAAAGGTCTCAGAGATCAAACTCAGGTCTCCAGGCTTGTTGGCAAGGACCTGGACCCACTACCATATTTTGTTGGCTTTACTGAAACAAACTTTTAAAGCTGTGAAACATGAACATATAAAAACTACATATGTAAAAGACATGCATAGTTAAAGAAATAGTTAAGTCCATAAAATAAATAGCAGCACTTCTCATCTTAAGAAATAAAACGTTTCTTATGTTTATTTACAATTATGCATTTTCAAATAGCCAGTACAGAGAATTTTTAATACTTGCCAACTATGTCATCTAATGTTATGCCAATTAATACAAGTTAGAGCCATTTGAGAAGGAGCCTCAGCTGAGAAAATACCTCTACCAGACTGGCCTAGGGGCAAATCTGTGGCTCATTTTCTTTATTAGTGGTTGATTTGTGATAGCCCAACCCACTGTGAGTGGTGCTGCCTCATGTTAGGTCAGTGGTTCTCAGCTTTTCTGATGTTGTGACTCTTTAATACATTTCCCCTTGCTGTGGTGAACCCCAACCATGAAATTATGCTTGTTGCTACTACATAAATGTAATTTTCCATAGTTATAAATTATAGTGTAAAAATACCTGATATTCAGTATATCTGATATGTGACCCTTGTGAAAGGGTCATTTGATCCTTTGAAGAGATCATGACCCCACAGGCTGAGAACCTCTGATTTAAGTGGTCATTGTGCTTTAAGAAAGCAGGGTTACCCATCCAGTAAGCAGTAGCTCTCCATGGACTCTGCATCAATTCTTGCTCCTGGTTTCTGCCTTGAATTCCTGTGTTGACATCCTGGGATTGTGACTACAAGATCTACCTAAAATGAAATAAACTCTTCCTTATATTGCTTTTTGTGTTATGGTGTTTATCACAGCAATAGGATACTAACTAAGACACCAACATAAAGGAATAATGCATATGTAAAGTGACAAACACATCAGTCACTTTGATTTTAGTAATTACACACACACACACACACACACACACACACACACACACACACACACACTGCAACCAAACCCTAAAGCATGAAAAATTCAATGCAACTGCAAAAAATCATGGCTATGCCATGCAGTTGGTAGGAACAGGAGTCAATGAGGGACCAACTAGGGACTCTAGCCTCAGGCCATGACACAAAAACAAACAAAGCTCCCGGCAATGCCATGGGGGCTGGCAGGGGCAGGTGAATGAGGATAGGACAGCCATGTAGGACAGAGAGAGACAGAGAGAGTGAGAGGGAGAGAGAGAGAGAGAGAGAGAGAGAGAGAGAGAGAGAGAGAAGGAGATAGGGAGAAAGAGGAGATAGATAGATAGATAGATAGACAGACAGACCAGACAGACAGACAGACAGACAGACAGACAGACAGACAGACAGACACAGAGACGGAGACACAGAGACACATATACAGAGAGACTGATTTGAAGAAGCAAGGATGGTGTGAAATGAACTGATGCAGATGACCTTCTGCCAGCCAGGGCCCGGGCTTTGGGCTGGGCTCCTTGGCAGGAGCCCAGACCATGACTTGGTCTGTGACCCTGCTGAAGGCAGAGTGGATAGGGCTGTGCAGAGTTGGCCATGTCCCTTACAGGCTGAAGCACTCAGGAGAGAGGGCCATACACCTCACCTGGGCAGCACAATAGAATAGAACCTGTTCTCAGGCTTAGGCAAGATGGCCCTGAGGGTGTGAGAATGGGAACATATCCCTCTCATATGTCTTGTGGCAGCACGGGTGATGGGAAGATGCCCTCCTCCTTGATACCTGCAGCAGGTGGGGGACCTGACCAACCTCTTGCCTGCTGCAGCAATCAAGAAAAGGGGCCTTCTGCTTCACCTGAGCAGCACAGTATAATTGACCCTGGAGACAGGGTTGTGGATGAGCCAGCCCTGAGGCCCTGAGATGGGCATCACTGTTCCTGCCTCCATAGTCTGCAGTGTGATGTTGGGGACAAGGGCAAGATAATCTCATAATCTCCTCCTGGTCCCTCCCACCTCCAGCTAGCAAGGGAGCTGATCCCTTCACTAGCTACAACTCTTAGGAAAGCATGTCCTGCACCTTGTCTGTGCAGCACAGTAGATCTGACCCTGTTGATGAGAGCACAGGTGAGTCAACCTTGAGAACATAAGCACGAACAGCCTAGCCTCACCTCTCATCTGTCATGTAGGAGCATGGGTGAGGGAGAGAAGCCCTCCCCTCATCAATGCTTCAGGCAGGCAAGAGAGCAGGCGCTGAGGTTATAAGAGTGGGGTGCCTGCCCACACCACCTGTAACACTCAGGAGAGCATATTCTACACCTCACCTAGGCAGCACAATAGAGTCAATCCTGTTGTCAGAGATGTGGGTGAGCCAGCTCTAAAGTTGTGAGCATAGGGGAGCTGTCCCCGCTATTTGTCTGTCATGTGGCAGTGGGTAGGGGAGTGATTCCCTCTTACTCCTTCTCCCTTATTGTTCTAGACTGATGAGAAAGATGACCCTCCCCCTTAACAGCTCAGGAAATTGGGCCCTGGCCATCATCTAGGTATCATGGTAGAACTGACACTGTTGGCATATCTCTCTTGGTGAGGTAACCTTGATGCTGTGAGAGTAGAATGATGGGCCACATCCCTCTTGTCTGCCATGTGGTGGTGAGGGTGAGGGAAAGATACCTCCCCTTGACTCTGCCACCTGTAATAGGCAAGGGAGCTACAGCACTTGAGGCACTGGACCCTACACCTCACCTGGCTAACACAGGAGAGCTGAGTCTGTTTGTAAATGTGAGGTAAGACAGATCCCACGTTGTAAGAATGGGAGAGCTGTCCCCTTTACTCATTTGTTATGTGGTAACATAGGCCAGGGGGAGATCCCCCTCCCCCATCAATGCCTGAGGCAAGTGCTGGCCCTGAGGTCCTAAGAGCAGAAGTTGTGTTTGCCCTTCCTCAGCTGAAGCACTCAGGAGAGTGGTGCAAGTTTCTTGGCCTGGACTTTCCAGCCTAGCCCTGAGATTTGGACCCACTTGTAGCGATACTGCTACTTAGTACCAAGTATTTCTTTTTTAAAGAATTTTATCCTTTTTCCTTTTCCTTTTCTCACTCAAGCCTATATATATTTTTAAACATACTATAAATCACTTAGAGATTTTTTGAATCTTTCTTTACTGTATATCTCTTATCTTTTCTGTTTTTGACAGTACCTTTGCTTGATCATTGTGGCTGACTCCACCCAGCTCCCTCTATTTCTTTCTGTTTCTAACCACACCTTTAATATGTCAAGGTGTGGTTAAGGATTAAAAGCTTCACTAGGGTGGCTGAATCCACCCATATCCCTTTAATTCTTTCTGTTTCTGACCACACCCTTAATCTGCCAAGGTGAGGCTATGGATTAAAGGGTGGCTGGCTAGCTCCACCCAGCTCCTAATATAGCTTCATAGAATTTAGCTTTGTAACCGAGGTACTGGTAGGACTTGCAGGATCTCCAGGACATAGGGCAGCAACAGAACATCTAAGGAGAGTCACAGTGAGGGCCCAGAGACAATGGTATTAGAGAGACCAAGGCCTCGAACCAGATCAATGGTTTCTTTGCAATAAATGCTCCATGTAAAAATGCTTGGATAAATGGATTTACTACATGACTCATTGTGTCATACTGTAATTTCCATGATAGGTTTTTTTGTCCCTTTCTCCCACTTTTTTCCTCTTAAATTTTATTTTATTTTATTCTGGGAGAAGGAGGAAAATGGGATGGGTTTAGAAGTCATGCTGTGAAAGACACAAAGAATAAATCAAAGGGAAGTTTAGAAAGAAAATCCCTTATATGCATAATCAACATCTTCCATTTCATTGACCATATTTAGCCTATGCCTTTCCCAGTGTTACCAATATGTGATATGCACAGAAGAGGGCTGGAGATGTGGTCAGTTGATCAGAGTGCTTTCTCAGTAGGCATGAAGATCTGATCCTCAGCACTGCCTAAAGCACAGTGGCGCACACTTGTATTCTCAGCATGCATGAGGTGAAGGCACAAAGACCAGAAGTTCAAGACCATTTTTAGCTATGTAGTGAGTTTGGAGTCAATGCAGATATGTGAGACAGACAGAGAGACAGACAGACAGAAGCACACACACACACACACACACACACACACACACTCACTCATATATATACATAGACATGACACTCCTCTCCAGGTTAAAAAAAATATATGTATATGTCACTAATACCATAAATTGGAGATAGGAATGTGCTCAATGACTGAGCTGGGAAATTTGTAGAAAAAGAGGTAACAAAGGGATCCTAATATATTTAAGAAGGGTTTATATGTATTTATGTAGAAGACAAAGAAAACAAATACCAGACTGAAAGGGGTCTGCAAGAGGAATGGAAACAGCAAAGCAGAAGGGAGACAGACGTGCTTGCAAGGATAACCTGTTCACATCTAACTCTCTCTCTCTCTCTCTCTCTCTCCTTCTCTCTCTTCCTTCCTTCATTCTTTCTTTCATTTGTTCTTTTTTTATTTATTTAAAATGCCATGTTGTCTTTATTTCACACACACACACACATACACACACACACACATACACACACACAATGAGACAGTCTCATATAGCCCAGGCTAGTTTTGAACTCTGTATGTAATCAAGAACTACCTTAAACTCCTGGTCTCCCTGACAGAACCTTCTAAGGCTTTGAATTAAAGGCATATGTCCCATTCCTGTTTTATGTGGTGCTGGGAATAGAACCCAGGAATTTGTGCCTGCTAGGCAAGCCCTCCATAGATTGATCCCTGGCCCTAGCTTCTCTTACTGTTATTTGGAAGCAGTCTCAGAAATGAGGTATTCAGTTTGGGAAACCCTTCCCCAGAGATAGGGAACACACTGAGGAGCCAGAAAAGGATTCTAGAAGTCTGGCATCTGTTTACTATGTCCAGGGCTCCAGGGGAATCAGAGGGCTTAAGGGAGAGGAATGGACTTGGGTGAGATTAAGATTCTTTTCATAAATAAAAAAATGTTTTATGCTGGGGCAAAGAAGAAGCTCTGGAGATTATAAGAATCCAGAGTTTATAGAGGTCCAGAGAAAGGACCTTATAAAGCAATCTTCTGGCGGCAAATGCAGAGACTTTTGCATTTTCTCTGGTGAGCAGTACTCCACAAAGCCAGTAGTCACTAGGCATGACAGGCCTGGATGTAAATAGACTCATAGTAGTTTTGTTATTGTCTGATCTGTAGAAAAAAAGGACTAACAGATAGTTGTAAACTAACAATCCCTGAAGATACAATCTACAGACATATCAGCACATATTGGTGGCCAAGGTCCAGCATACACCACGAAACTGATAGTCCCCATTCAGTTATACTAGTTGCTTTGACTGTACTGTAACAAGATTTGTGATAGCATTTGTCCTCTCTATTACCCCAGTTAGGTTAATTCTGAAGCAGTGAAGTCAAGGCAAATTTAGTCATTGATAATAGTGATCAGTTAGTCACTGATGAAACTACTGTCTATAAAGCATTTTTTTGTATAAGAAAATGTGAGGAGCTTAAGAAATATGAATGATAATGCAGTCATTTAACCAAAAGAGTTTGCATGCATTCATTATATGATGTGGGAATGTTTTTCTATATTCTGTGAATATCATTCTTTAAATAAAGGAACTGTTTTGTCCCATGTCAGGCATTGTAGAAATAGATGGAGAAATTGGAGCATAGGTAGGAGAAGGGGGGCAGAGTTAAGAAAGAGAAAGAATCCAGCCACCCATGATGCAAGATATAACAAAATAGGTAAGCCACAGGCCACATGGCAGGACAGATTAATGGAAATGGATTGAATTAAGATGAAAGAGATAGCTAGCAATATGCCTAAGCCATAGACCTAATAACATAAAAATAATATAAGCATCTCAGTCACTTTTGGGGCCTAAATAGTAGTTGGTGGCTAGGCACTCTGGAACTACAGGTCTGTGGTTCTGAATCTCTGGTTGGATGGGGCTATAAACCACATGTAACAGATGTAGTAGAAGTACATTTGTAGTATTATGTTTGTGGCCCCACCTTTCTGACCTAGCCCCATGGCCTAGACCTGCAGATCTGTGGTTCTACAGAAACACACAGATGCTTATATTAATTTTATGCTGATTGACCTAGGGCCCAGGCATATAACTTGCTAGCTCTTTCATCTTAACCCAACCCATAATTCTTATCTTGTTTAGTCATGCAGCTCAGTACCTTTTCTCAGAGTAGCATAGTAGTCCTCTGCATCTGGTGACTCCCTTGCTGGTCTTGCTGTCATCTCTGTGGCATCTCTGCTCCAGTCTTCCTATTCCCAGAGTTTTCCCAGTCTGGTATCCCCACCCACACTTCCTGTCTGCCTTCAGCCAATCACACTTTTATTAAACCAGTAGACAGCACAATTACTTACATGGTAACAACATAATCCCACTTCAATTATATATACATGTTCATGTGGGTATCACATTTGTGTGTTCCAGTGAGCATGCACTTGTATAAGCATCTATGTGAATGCCAGAAGTCAACAATGGTATCGCCATTTACTGTTCTCCACTTTATTTTATTTTTTCCTGGGATAGGATCTTTTCAGCGAATTTGGAGACCATTGATTCACCAAGGCTGTCCAATCAGCAAGTCCAAAGGATCTACTTGTCTCCATCCCAGTGGAGGGCTTATAGATGTACGTCTATACCTGACTTTAGTTATTATTTATTTTTGAGATTGCATTTACATTTTTTCTCTCACATATTATATACTGACTGCAGTTTCTACCCACCCTCTCCTTCTAGTCCTTCCCTAGCAATCCCCTCAACATTCCTCCATTTTCTCCCTTCAGAAAATGACAAGCCTCCCTATCCCTAACCCAAACATGACCAAACATGACATAAAATAGGCACCTCCCCATCAAGTAAGACTAGATAAGGCAACCTGGTGAGAGGAAAGAGTTCCAAGAGCAGGTAAAAGAGTCAGCAATAGCTCCCACTCCCACTGTTAGGTATGACAAAAGAACATAGGGCCGCACAACTGTAACATATGCAGAGGACCTAGGTGAGACCCATGCAGGATCACTGGATGTTGATTCAGTCTCAGTGAGCCCCTATGAGCCCAAGTTTGCTGAGTCTGTGGGTTTCTTTCTCCCCCATTTCTGCAGGACTCCTTGATCTCTACCTAAAGTTTGGCTGTGGGTCTCTGCATCTGTTCCCATCAGTGCTGAATGAGCTATCTATCTGTGATGACAGTTGGGCTAGGCTCTGGTATATGAGTAGAATGTCATTAGAAATCATTTCATTATATTTTATTCTCCACTCCTATTTGCTTCTATCCTAGGTCTCTAGGCTATCCACCCTCTGGGTCCTGGCCCTATAGTGGCAGTGTTGGGGTGGGCTTCCTCTCATGGCATGGGTTTGAAGCTGTACCAGTCATTGGTTGGTCACCTTTACCCCAGCACAACTTGTAGGCAGGAAAAAATTGTAGGTCAAAAGTTTTGTGGCTAGGTTGAGGGGTCCCGATCCTTTCTCTGTGAGTCTTGCCTGGTTATAGGATATGTCCAGTTCAGGCTTCATATCCCTCATTGCTAGGAGTCTTAGCTAGGTCCACCCTTGAAGATTTCTTGAAGCTTCCATTATTCTAGGTTTCTATAGAAACCTACAGTTGTCTTTCCCAGTATTCTCTCCCTCTGCTTCCTCTCACTTAATCTCTCCTGTCTTTTCATAGGGTCCCAGATCTCTTGAATGTTTTCAGTTAGGAGGATTTTTTTTTTAAGATTTAACATTTTCTTTGATCTTTGTATCAGTTTCTTCTATCTGATATTCAATGTCAGAGATTTCTCCTTTTTTTCTCTCGTATCTGTTTGTGATGTTTGCATCCGTAGGTCCATTTTTCATCTCCAGGATTCATCAGTTTGTGTTTCCTTTATTGTTTCTATTTATATTTTCAGGTCTCTAACAGCTTTATTTATTTCCTTCACCTGTTGCTTCTCTAGGGGATTTATTCATCTCCTCCTCCTTAAGGGCCTCTATCATTGTTATAAGTTTGGATTTAAGGTAATTTTCTTGTGCTTCGGCTGTGTTGGAATATTCACAGCTTACTATAGTAGGATTGCAGGGCTCTGATGGTGCCATATTGCCTTGGCTGTTGTTGATTGTGTTCTTATGTTGGCCTCTAGTAATTTGGATTATCTTTATCTTTGTTGGGTGAATGCTTCTCCTTTTTGTTTCTGTTTTCTTTATCTTCTGGCACAATCTTCCTCTAACTCTAGTGACCAGTGAGTACAGTAGGGTATCTCCACTGGAGTTTTAGCAGCCTGTGTGGCCTCTGGGATTCTGGGTAGCTAGCTTGGCCTCTGGCAGAAGAGATTCTTTTGCTGGAGTTCTAGGTCTGTGGTTCCTAGTACCAGCATGAGTCCAGTAGAGCAGGACTCTTCTGCCAGAGTTGTGGGCTCAGATACAGAGGTGAAGGGGTGCTACTGGGGACTGCTGGAAGGGCTCTAAGGAGTGTTAGTGGGTTGGGGTGGTATCTTATCTGGGATTCCTGCTACTTATGTGTCCTCCAGTAGAGTAGGCATATTCTGTGAGAGTCATGGGCCAGGATATTGAGTTTGCATTTTAACTATATTTCTCCCTTTCTCTTTCTCCCTCTAAACAAGTTCATATACCTGATCCCCCCTGCTGTACCCCTAAATCACACTTTCTGCAGTTCTTTCTTTGGCCTCATGAAGATGCAAATGGCCCTCACAACATAAGGTTCTGTTTGCCCCTGTTACAGGCTTACCCTGAGTGGTTGAAATCGCATTAGTTGACTATTTCCTGTGGGTTCAGAGAATGAGAATGACTAGTTACCTGTTTCAGTGTTAACTTTCATTCCTTCATCATCTGGGAACAGCCTTTTCATAGTGAAAGTAAAGGACAGGGGTTTCTGTCTGTATCAGCTCTCCTTCTGCATGCTCTGATAGACACTTTAATTCTCCTTAAAATCCATGGCCTCTATCTTGGCTGGATTTGTGTGTCCACTTGACACAAGTTCAAGTCATCAGTGGTAGGAGCTTCAGTTGAGGAAATGCCTCCATGAGATCCAGTTGTAAGGCATTTTCTCAATTAGTGATCGGTGAGGGACGGCCCAGCCTATGGTGAGTGGAGCCATCCCTGGGATGATGCTGATGGTCCTGGATTGAATGAGAAGGTGGGATGAGTAAGTCAGGGGAAGTAGGCCAGTTAGCAGCATCCTTCCATGGCCTCTGCATCAGTTTCTGCCTCTGGGACCCTGCCCTGTTTGATTTCCTGTCCTGACTTCCCTTAGTGATGAGCAGCAATGTGGAAGTGTAAGAAAAATAAACTCTTTCCTTTCCAACTTGTTTTTTGGTCATGGTATTTTATAGCAGCAATAGAAATCTTAACCAAGACAGCCTTTTAAAAAAAAAAAAATCAATTGTTAATGCATGCATATATGTATTTACATATATTCATATGCCTAAATATAATCTTTTGAATCCATATATTACTTGTGTTTTTTCACACCTGACTTTTACATATGATCTGAGGATTGAACTCAGATCTTCATGCTTATGTGGTAAGTGCTTTACTGACTGAGCCATCTATTCAACCCCCCAAAAGTCTTTAACTTAGTTCAGGGGTGGCTAGAGAACAATTTTAAAAGACAATTCATAAGCCCAAAGTGAAGGAAGGATTGCGGGGGAATCAGACCCTGGGACTCTCCAAGGTGAGGGCTGATGCCAGAATGGGGCATTCCAAATTTCTACCAGAAAAATGTAGTTCATCTTGGAAGTGTCTATCAGAGCATGCAGAAAGGGAGCTGATATAGACGGAAACCCCTGTCCTTTACTTTCACTATGAAAAGTCTGTTCCCAGATGATGAAGGAATGAACATTAACACTGAAACAGGTAACTAGTCATTCTCATTCTCTGAACCCACAAGAAATATTCTACTAATGTGATTTCAACCACAAAGGGTAAGCCTGCAACAGGGGCAAACAGGACCTTATGTTGTGAGGGCCATTTGCATCTTCATGAGGCCAAAGAAAGAACTACAGAAAGTGTGATTTAAGCGTACAGCATACACTCAGAGCCCCTCCCCTCCTTTTCCTTCTAGCCCTCCAGTATCCTCCTTGACTGCATCCTTGTTTTTTATTGACTGTTTTATAAACTCCCCTACCTTGGCTTAGTTAAGAGAAGCAGCCTTTAATCCAGGCTGAGCAGACAAGGGCTATGAAAGTCCAGCTTGCTTCCTGACACAGACCTGGGGATGCTTTCCTTTGACTTAGAACTCACAGGTCTGTGGCCAGCAGTTCTGGTTAGACTGAATGTAGACTTTCTTTTAAAGTCAAGATGATATGAATGTCCTCTTAGGCTCTCTCTATCTCTCTTTCTTTCACTTCTTCCCTCCCTGCCTCTCTCCCTTTCTCCTAACCTCCCTGTGTGTGTGTGTAGTCTGAATTCACAAAGTAGGCTAGTCTGACCAGCTAGCAAGCCACAGGAATCCTCTTGCCTCTGTCTTTCCAGTGCTGGGATTGCAAATGCACACCAACATGCCTGGGATTTGGACTCAGGCAGTCATGCTTGCCCAGCCCACCTAGTCCTTTTATGTTGAATCATCTTAGCCTTGAGTTTATTCATTTATTTATTTGATTTTCTAAACAATTGTTCAACTTGGTCTTTGGATTAACAAGCAGCTATTGAAGTAAGAGGCCTGCTCAGGTTTTCTCAATCCTTCGGGTGGAAACCGTGGTTTCTGCATGTGAGATCCTACTATACTTTATCTTCTGTTCCATTTTCTCTGTTTCTTTATGACTGTCTGAAAGTGATAGCCTGATGTCTTTTGTATTATGTCTGGTCATTGGTTAGTAAAATGATGCCAGACTTATTTTAGCCAACAGGCCAAAGGGTGCTTGGGTTGGTACACAAACATCAACAGTTTTTGTTGAGACTGTGCAATATATATGCCTGTGTGTGGGTATGTGCTCATGAGCACAGATGCCCATCAAGGCCCCAAGAGGGCACAAAAATCCCTGAACCTCAAGGTACAGACAGGTATGACCTGCATTGTGTGCTAGGAATCAGATCTGGGTCCTTTGAAAGAGCAGAAAGTATTCTTAACTGCTGAACCATCTCTCCAGTCCCCTCAGTTCTAATTTCAACATGTGCTTTTGAAAACTCCTTTAACTAGTCCACCTTTTTATAACAGAGTCCTTGATTCCAGAACCAGCTCCTCTGATTGAAGCACTGTGTAGAAAATCCAGGCAGTAACTATTATAGTTCATCATTGGCTCTTAAATAAAATCATGACTCTTCAAGTGGACAACAAAATCTTCCTGGAATTTTTTTTCATCTTAAAAAATTCTTAATATATATTGAAGGGGGTGAATAGTTTTTAACCCCTTGTAGTATAAACTTGAGGAATGTGGCTATAAATCAAATTATGTTATCCATTATAATTTACAAACAGGTCTAAATGAATTAGGCTAAAATGTGCTTTTGTGCTGAAAAAGAAAGAGGCAAAGATGCAGAGAGACAGACAGACAGACACACAGAGAAAGACAGAGAGGAGAGAGAGACAAAGACAGAGACAGAGAGACACACAGAGAGAAGTGAAAAAGAAAGAGGGTATGATGCTATTTGAACTCTGGATGCAGTCTTTTATAGGGCTAATTTTACTTTATTTATATAATTATATGTTATAATTGCTGAAAATAATTCCTTTGTGTTTAATCTTGAATGTAATTTCAGTGAGTGAGGGTAAAGACTTCCCTCTTTATTTGTTCCAGTGTTGTAAAGATGAGTGTCTAGAACGAGTCTACAATAGGTAGTCAGTATTTCTTGTTTAAATTTTAACATTTTGCATGCATATAACATATTTTGATGATATTCATACCCATTAGTCTTCCAGTCAATATTTCAGTGAACATTTACAACTCAAACAAAAAACTACAAAGAATCAGTATTATTCCAATTAATGATGGGATTTCAGGGCAAAAAAAAAAAATTCTGGGAACTGTCAGCAACAGTCTAGTGAGAACTGAGATTAATTTGAGGGCTGTAGTTGGTACATTGGTTGCTATCCTGTAAAGTTTTTATTTTAGCATTTAACACCAAGGAGGATGTATATAATAAAAATAACCAATGTCATGGAAATGAAACAAACTAGCAGGCAGGCTGAGAACAGAACTCTATAAAACATTTCAGAAACTTCTAGAACATTCCTTGTGGATCAGTAGGATTTCCCTCTCTCCATATGGTGGAGAGACAACCAGTGAATTTTATGGTAATCACTTCATTGCTTTGCTTTCTCATTTTAGCACCACCCGGATTGCTCCACACTGCTTGATTAGTTTTGCATTTTTGTATACTTAATATAGATTTATGGAATACATGTGTTATTTCCTGTCATGTTTATTTCACTCAATATAAATTTACAGGATTTGTTTAAATTGATGCATGTTGCTTAGGTTTTATTTCTTTATTGCATTTTACCAACATAGCATATTTTGCTGTCCAAATGGTCTTTTCTTTGATTTAGAATATAATGTTATATGCTAATATTAAAATATTATTTATGCACCAGTATGTCTTTGAGTCTGTATTTTCTATGTGGTGTTTTTTTGAGTGTGAACTGCTGAGTCATGGCATCAGCCTGTTTTGAACTCCAGTTAGTAAAGCATTTTAAAGATTTATTTTTATTCTTTTAGTTATTTATATGTATGTGTTTACAACTATTTATATGGGTACACAAGTGAGTACATCACCTGCAGAGGCCAAAAAAGGATATTATATCCTCTGGACCTAGAGTTATAAGTAATTGGGAACTGCCTTGTATGGGTGCTGGGAAATGAACTCAGGTCCTTTTCAAGAGCAGCATGTGCTGTTAACTGCTGAGCCATCTCTCCAGGTCTTCATCTGGCAATGCTTTACATGGTCACCAGTACTAGGCTTTCTTGGGATTGTTTTTTATTCAGCTTGATGGTTGAATATATCTGGTTAGAGGCTTCATTTATAGTTACCTGATTACCAGTGGTTGATCTTAGTTTGTTTATTAATGATACATAGCAGTTTCCTGGAATTGGAACATATTCTCTAGGGTTGGGGGGTTGGAGAAACACTTATTAGATTCAAGAGGTAAGCAAAAAGTCATCAGTTTGAGAGAACAGAAACTTGATTCTCTGGGCCTCTTCCCAGGAATACAAAAAAAGAAGACTATGACCAGTCAAGTTGTGAGGCAATTCTGGACTCATTAGCTTACTGGTTCTTGTGCAGAGAGCTTCAGATCTACAGTTTCTAGGAGACAGCACTTGTGTTGGCATGGACTTTCCAGTACTGGAGGACTTTTGAGTCATCCGTGATCCTTGTGTGTCATCCCTGATCCTTGTGAGTCATCCCTCACCCATAGTCCTGTGGGTCATCCCTGTTCTGTATGAGTCATCCCTGCTCCCTGTGAGACATCCCTGCTCCCTATGTGTCATCCTCGCTCCCTGTGTGTCATCCCTGCTCCCTGTGTGTCATCCTTGCTCCCTGTGTGTCATCCCTGCTCCCTGTGAGACATCCCTGCTCCCTGTGTGTCATCCCTGCTCCCTATGTGTCATCCTTGCTCCCTGTGTGTCATCCCTGCTCCCTGTGAGACATCCCTGCTCCCTGTGTGTCATCCCTGCTCCCTGTATGTCATCCCTGCTCCCTGTGTGTCATCCCTGCTCCCTGTGAGTCATCCCTGCTCCCTGTGTGTCATCCCTGCTCCCTGTGGGTCATCCCTGCTCCCTGTGGGTCATCCCTGCTCCCTGTGTGTCATCCCTGCTCCCTGTGGGTCATCCCTGCTCCCTGTGTGTCATCCCTGCTCCCTGTGAATCATCCCTTGTGAAACTCCTATGAGAACTCATAGATTTATCTTGATAGGCTGGGTGTAGTCTTTGGTTTGTTTTGGGTTCCCTTTATGAAGTGATTAGAGATGTGTGTTGTGCTTCCCTAGGAAAAATCTGTCACACAACAATTGGCTTCTTGAAATTCTGACTGTTGTGGAATATCCCATTGAGAGTTCAGCCACACATTTTTCTTGATTTCTCTTTTTCTTACAATTTTTTAAGCCCCCCCCATGTTTACTCTGGAAATAGGTCAACTGAGTAAAGCTGGTAAAACCCATTGTCATTTCTTTGCTTATTTTCTGTTCTTAATTTTCTTTCATCAGGTAAAGAAGTTTATCATTGCCCCATTGTGAAGTATGTAGATACATTTTCCATTTTGTACAAGACTTTTGACACTTATTATGAGCCAAGCCCTAAAATGGCAGACTATTTTTTCTGTATCTTATTAGTTAGAATCACTTGCCAGTGGTTATAGGATAGGACCCCATCACATAGGATTGTACCAGGGAAAATTCTCAAGAAAGAGAGCAGGATGTACATTTAGGAAAGAGACTCAGATGTTGGGGACAGAAGAGATTAGAATACACAAACAATACTTCTCAGATGTGATGAACTTTTGTGTTTCTGGCTTTTGCAGAAGTTGTAACTAACAGAGACTCAGTTATTGACAAATCTGTTGTAATAACTGAGTCCTTAAGCCCTGATCAAATTTCTTTCAAAGATTACTTTTTATTTGTAATGTGTGTGTATCCAGGTACATGTACACATGTGCATGCTGCAGGAAGAAACCAAATGTCTACGTTGGCTCTCATATCTCATGACAGTTTTTCAAGACAGAATTTCTCACTGGACTGAAACTCACTGTCTAGCCCAGGCTAGTTGGTCAGCTCAATGTTTGGATTACAAGCACACACCACCATATCTCACTTTCTATTTGTTATGTTCCTGGGTATCAAACTCAGGAGCTCAGGCTTGTTTACTGACAATGCTCTCCCCATCCTTTGGACCAAATTACTATGACAGTGCTTCCAGCTTATCCTGTTAGATCAAAGTATTGGTTGTCTTGCTCTAAAGCACGAATTAAGAGAGGAAATTAAAGTCAGGTATCTCTGATTGTAGTCACAATCTGAAGTCCTTGAGGCTTCTGTCTTTTGTCATCTAACACCCTTGTATTTCTTCCTCTTGAAAATAAGCTGTTATATTTCCTTGTGCCCATTCTGTCACATCTAGAAAGTTCTGCCAAATTCATCCTGGATAAGAACTTACTGTTAATGCTTAATAGAAAATATTATATAGAATTATTTTTTGCATTTTAACAGCTTTTTCAAAGACAGAATTCTTTAATCCAAAGTGATTACTTTTTTATGTATATAGGAGTATAGAAAACCATCATTCACATCATTGCTAATGCCCAGGGACTTGGGACAAAAGCCATTAAAAGTAATGAGCTATTCCATTGACAGGCAAGATTTCTCCATATAACTGTATTCTGGTCTGCCTGCTATATGGGTTTGCCCTTGCTTTATCCAGATGCAAATCAGCAGCATATTGCCTTGGCACTTGTATATCTGTGCAGCGGTGACTTTGCTTTTCTTCCCAATTAGCCACCTCTCTAATCAATTTAATCCATCTCTGACAGCAAGCCATATTTTCCCACCTTGTTGATGACCATGTCATGTGGAACAGAGTGGGAAGCCTCCCTAAGTCAAAATATATTATGTCTGTCTCTTCCTCCCTACAAGCAAGGCCTGCTACTCTGTTAGAGGAGGCAAGTGAATTGGTCTAACATGATTTGTTGGTCACGAAGTCAAGTTGCTTATTACCCATCATTCTGAGCCCTTCCATGTGGCTGCAAATTGATTAGACATCTTGGTCTTGCAGTTAATGCACTTTTTGTCATTGTTTAGAGTCTAGGACACTACACAGAAGTCCTGAGGTGCTGTGAAGATGCATTTACTACCTTAAAGAAACATAGTTCGTTTATCTACATGGTTCTCAAAAAGAAAAATTGATGCACCAACAACGTCTGAAATATTTTACTATTATCTTATGTTTGGTATAACAAAAAAACAAAGGTGAAGAGACAGTTGGCATCTTGCTCAGTCAGTAAAGGGTTTCCTGCACAAGCATGATGACCTTGATTCCATTCCAGACCCTACAGTAAAAAAGCTGAGTGTAGTTGGCCATTCTAGTGCTGGGGTCACAGAGACAGGTGTATCCCTGGACCTTTCTGGCCAGATAGTCTAGCCAAATCAGCAAATCACAGGCTGGGTGAGACTCTGTCTCACAAACTGATGAATCATAGAGAAAGATGCTTGACACTGACCTCTGGTCTCCACATACCGCCTGTGCACACATGTGCACACCCACCCCCATGTGTGATCATGCACTTGCACACACACACACACACACACACACACACACACATACACACACAATATTATTTCTTGAAAAAGATTTGCTTTCTCGAAATAAAAAGAAAAGTAAAATAAACCATTTCAAAGTAGGATCTTATTGTGATGCAACTTGACTCATTCTATAATCATTTTTCCTGAGAGTAAAGTGTTAAAGCAGATCTGGAAACTTTGAAATTCTATTTCAACAAAGCAAAAATCTATCTGCATGATGTATAAAGCTGAAATCTAAGCATCGTGTTCCATCACATAATCGTACACAAGTGTCCATGAAGAAAGAATGCTGATCAATAATTGATTTTTTCTCATTTAAATATTTTATTCTCTGTTGTTCAGAATGCATACCAGAGAGAGTGAAGACCCTTTTAAGCCCTCTGCTTATTTGAAGTATGTGATGGATAGATAAAAGCAAGTGTTTCCTGAACATAGTTCTCTTTCTCTCGCCCTATTTTAACTCTCTGGTCCTCTTATCCCTCTTCTCATGCAAAGAGTACAGAGCTTTGGTGTTTGAAGTACATTAAAGACAAGTACAAGGGAAGATCTGGCTAACACTAATACAGGGATGTGGACCAGAGGATAAACTGGCTATGGCAAGCACATCATATTTTCCTAGGTTCATTCATTCATTCAGGATGCTAAAGCAGCTGAGACACATCAAAATTCAGAGGTCTTTTGGCATTGTGTGTGTAAGCATGTAAGGGTGTGTGCATGTTCTTGTGTGTGTGTGTGTGTGCGCGTGTGTGTGTGTGTGTGTGTGTGTGTGTGTGTGTGTGTGTGTGCAGGTCATGTGCACACATGTGCTTGTGGAGGCTAGAAGATAAACTATTGATTGCTTCTCAGGAGCTGTCTACTGTGGATTTTGAGAAAGGTCATTTCACTGGGATATGGTGCTAGGAAATTAGGCTATAAAAGGCACAGGAATGCACCCATTTTCTCCTCTCCTGTGCCAGCATCACAGAGGTGCTCTGCCGTGCATTTCTTTATGGGCACATGCGTTCTGATGATTGAACTCACGCCTCCGTGCTTGTGTGGCAGACACTTCTGATTGGGCACTCTCCCCAGTTCTTGATTGTTTATTTTAGGATCCCTAAGTAGTTGTGATTTCATCTGAAGGCCCCAGGAGACCTCCTGTGCATAGAACTTAGAATTTCTATTGTTGGACAAATTCAACTCTAGAAATTCTTCTTGTTGTATGAATATAATCTCAAACTTGCCTTTGGTGGTCATGAAGAATAGGACAGGACTGGGGAGATGGCTTTGTGTGTAAAATGTCTGATGTATAATCATGAAAACCCAAGTTTGGATGTTCAACATCTATATAAAATCCAAGTGCAATATGCCTGTAACCCCAGTGCTGAGCAAGAAGATACGAGAGGATCCTTAGAGCCAGATGGTCAGCCAACTAAGCTAAATCAATGAGCTCCCAGTTCAGTGATTATGAACCCCCCCACACACACAAATAGGTACTAAGACAGGAAATACGAGAAGAAAGTGTGTCTACAATCTTTACACTCACCTGGAAACCAGTTTTGAATGCAACTTTTAGAACTTCATTCAAAGAGAAATCTGGGGTGATATTAAGAAGTATGTGTCTAAACATTACTCCAGATAATTATGAAACAATCTACATGTGAATATACTCACTTCATCTATTTCTTCCTCTAGGGGGGCTTTTAGAACATAGAAAATTAATATGCAAACAAACTGAATCTATTCCCTTAAAACTATTTTAAGTCAAGTGCAGTAACATCAATTTGGTAATCAGCAATTATGATTGATCAGATCAAAGACCATGGAAAAGAGCAAATGACTTTGTCATTTTTGGCAGTTAATTGAATTATTATTAGCCTTGTAAAATAACTGACACTATAGGGAAAGGTCCAGCTGGAAAACCTATGGCAAGAAAATTTTATAGCCCCTTTTCCTTGCTTTGTTCCCTCAACTCCTTTCTCTCCTTTTAATAAATTTCTGTTTTAAACCCTGGAACAAACCTATCTGCAGTGTTTTCATATATAATCAAGAGCATAGTAAGTGCCAGGCGTTGTGGTACACACCTTTAGTCCCAGCACTCTGGAGGCAGGGTCAGCTGGATATCTGTGAGATTGAGGTCTGCCTGGTCTACAGAGCAAGTTCCATGCGAGCCACAGTACATAGTGATACCCTATCTCAAAAAATTCCAAAACTCAAAGCCAAACCAAACCAATCAACCACTTACCATCACCACCACCAACAAAAACAACAGCCAAGGAAAGGAGGTCACAATAAGTGACTCAGACAGATTCTGACATTGACATCCATCTACTCATCAATTAGGTGTTGAAGAGTAAGTAGGTCAGTATCCTATCCTCACAGAATTACAGGCTGATGAAGACTGTTGCCAGGCAAATGATAAACTCACATTTCTCTCTACATTCCTGAGTCTCAATGTGTTTTCAGTCACATCCAGCTGCCATTATATTCATCCTTTGAGTCTTTTCTTGTTACCATGGAAGCCACAGAAATAGAGTAGCACCATGTAGGACTGTTAGGCTGGAGCAGTTTATGGCTGTGAATATGGCTTGGCATACCATGGTGATAATGTAGATTTTAAATGAAATGGTATCTACTCTAAAAGGCACAAAAGTGCTTTGTTCTAATGGCCATTTGTTTACTTACTTATTCATTCCTGAGTCAGTACTTAATTGACATTTTATTGGAATCTTTTACCTGAAAAATTTTAGGTATTTGCTGTCACACGAGGTCAAAGGCCACTTATGTGACCATCAAGAAAATGTGTTTAGGCCTGGGCCTGTAGCTCAGTTGGTAGGGTGCTTGCCTAGCATCCACAAAGCCAGGGTTCAACCCCAGAAAACATGAACTGGGAATGAATGGTGGTACATGTCTGTAATCTCAGCACTCAAGAAGTAAATGCAGGAGGGTAGGAAACTCAAAACCATCCTTGGCTATATTTGGAGTTTGAGAGTAGCATTTTATATATGGAAATTTGTTTCAAAAGAAAGAAAGAAGAGAGAAAAGAAGGAAGAAAAGAGAGTTTCATACAATTTGAAAACTGGTGATGATTAATCCCCTACCTTACAAAACTAAAACTTGCCAGAGGTAGTGGTACATGCCTTTTGTTTCAACTCTCAAGAGACATAACTCTGTGCCTTCCAAGTATACAGAGTTCCAGGCCAGCCAGTCACATGGTGAGACCTTGTCTCATGAACGGACACAGACACAGGATGCAAACAATCATTCACCTATTGAATCTGTGTGGGCGCGAAGGGAAGGAAGGCGTTGCTAAGTCTTTCTTCTTGCTATAGTGGAGAAGGCAAGGAGAGCTGTAAAGATCTGGCACAATAATCAGTGGTTCCTTAGGCATTACACAGTCCCGTTGGTGAGGTGAGGACAAAGGAGGTGGTTTTCAGGGTGCCCGGTATAAGCAAAGCCTCAGTTCAGGATAAGCAGAGGGGCATGTGGGCGGACCTAAACCAGAGGGATCTGTCTATCATTAAAGCACGGCCTCCTTAAATATCTATCCACTGTGGCATTTAAACGTTACACATCTAGAATGTTTGAACTTTAAGTGCTGTAAAAAGTAAGTTTATTGTTAATGGAGGCATTTCTGTGGGTAGAGGGTTGTTTTAATGTCTCCTAGGCCTCTTTTTAATACAGCAATGGGAAGCTATGAACTTAGGATAAGAAATGGAGCTGATGACTAAATTTGTTGAATAAGGCTTAAGCGCTCTGGTTTTACTCATCTGTTTTCTCTCTCTCTCTCTCTCTCTCTCTCTCTCTCTCTCTCTCTCTCGTGTGTGTGTGTGTGTGTGTGTGTGTGTGTGTATACTGGGTTTACAATTGTGTGTCAGCATGCTCCCTCTGACTTTACAGAGTCTTGGGATTGCTTTTAGTTCCTTATGTTGGTCACTATTCTGACTGTTTGCAGCCCCTTTCTCAGTTTTGAATTATAGCCATGTTGATATCTGAAGCTTGTCTGATTTCTAGGAGATCAGGAGATAAAGCAGGTGAAGAAACTGATGCAGCTCAGTATTCCGATGCTAAACTGGTGAAGGCTTAGTAAAAGGCAATTATGGACACGTAGTAAGACAACCATAACATAATATGGAAAGAAGATATAAAGGCAATAGATACTAGAGCAACAGGATAGTCCCCTAGTGCTGTGATTTTTAAAAGGTAACCTAGGAACATCATTAGTGGCTAAAGAAAATTTGACACATATATAATACATGTATCTACCAGGCCTTTTCTTTTGGGTCACCAACCGGCTCCCCATTCATGACACAGAGACTTATTAGTTTTGCATGCTCAGCTTAGCTTAGGTATATTTCTGGCTAGTTCTTTCTTTTCTTTTTGTTTTTTTTTTTTTTTTAAATAAGCATTTAGTTAAGATTTCATTAGTATTTAACATTACTCTTTCAGTTCCAAAAAGTTAAATTTTCACTTCATAGCAGATATTTTAAAGTTTAATATTAAGTTTATACAAAATGAGCAATTAAGCAAAACACCATTATAACTTGTTTCTCTTTATCTACCTTTTGTCTTGGAGCTTATTACCTTTCTTACTTCTGTATATCTTACTTTTACTGTTTCTCTATGTCTGTCTATCAGTCTGTCTGTCCGTCTGTCTGTCAGTCCGTCTATCTGTCTGTCTGTCTATCTATCATCTTCCTGGCTTCTTGCCCCAGGCGTGCCCCTCCTTCTATCCTCCTTTTTCTCTCATTCTTCCCTTTGAGCCTTGATTTCTCCTCCTGCTTATTCTCTCTCCCTGGCAGCCCCACCTATCCTTTCTCTGCCTAGCTATTGGTCATTTAGGCAGGCAAGGTAAAACAGATTCAACACATTGTTACATAGTGAAGCACATATCCTTACATCCTTAAAAAAATGCAGCATAAACAAATGTAACACACCTTTACATGGTTAAAGTAATATTCCATGGCATAAACAAATGTAACACATATTTTCCTAGCTAACATAATACTCCACAACACATGTACAAACATATATACTAGTAAATATGTATATACATACCATGAAATCTTATTCAGCCTTAAAGAGAAGGGAATTATATCATTTTTAATTACATAGATTAATTTGGGGGACAGTGAGATAAACCTGGATTCTAAAAATTTTATACATAAAAATCGAGAGCAACATCACTATAGGAGTTAGTATATCATACTATTAACATTAATACCATAAATATTTTTAATACACACTTGAATGTTTAGAATTTTTAGTGGAGAGTGAATGAACACAGGCAGGTGCTGGTCAAAAGGAAGCTTTAATGAGAAGGGATATAATTTACTGATCTATTATATGACTTGGTGACTGTAGTTAACAATGGATATTATATCTATATGTTAAAGATGTATATTTAAAAGAGTCACATCATAATAATAAATAGATGCATTGGTGAATATGTTAATACCTTCACATGTGATACATTGATCCCAAAATGTATATGTATAGCAAGACATCCCATAGTATCAGTAAATATATGTAATGACCATTGGTCAGTTCAAAATAGTAAGAGGAGGCTAAGAAGATAATTTATAAAGTTACTCAAACTCGTCTCTAATTTATAAAGCATTATCTCAGCCACACAACACAGGTAGCAACCTTTACCAGGACCTGAGCTTTGGTTGAAAGTTTGGGGCTAGATATTTCTCAGGAGTTCCCAAGAAACAAGCCATTAGGGGAAAACTGACATCTTTGGTGTTACAGTTTGTGTAAACTTGACACAAACCCGGGTATATTTGGGAAGAAGAACTCTACTTGTCACTACAGAATTGGCCCGGAGGCATGGCTGGAGGGCATCTTCTTTATTGCTAATTGATGTAGGAGTGCCTAGCCCACTGCCAACCCTGGTCCAGTGGTCCTGGGCTTTACATTGGGACCTTGGGACATCCTGCCCTTGCTGCAGAGGAGATAAAGTGATGAGGAGAAGAGAGAGTGACTGGATGGGTGAGAGGGGGAAGGGAGTTTGAACAAGAAGACACATGGATAAAATAATACGACTTTATTCATAATAAAAAAGATCAAATACAATAAAAAAGAAAAGTAACAAACAAACAAAAAGTCAGGGAAAGCCAGTCACTAAACAACTTTCCTCAAAAAGGCCTCTGCTTCAGTTTCTGTCTCCAGGTTTCTGACATGACCTCCTATCTTGGCCTCCCTAGATGACAAAGTGTACCTTGTAAACCAAATACCCTCTTTCAGTTGGTTTTAGTCAGTGTCTTACCATGCTGATGGAAACTAGAACATTTGGCAAGCAATTTTAGCACAACTCTGGATCCTGTAAGCAGACTCTGACTTCTTAGTAGCTCTTACTTCTGATACCAGCAGTATATGCCTCACTGGGTATGGTAATCAAGGTCCCCTTTGCAAAAATCAATGCCCACCAGGGTCTCCTGTTAGAAAATCTGACTTGGCACATGTCTTTTAAACTTCCAACTGTATCACCAGCCATGTAACGTAATCACCGTCCCCAGATGCTCTTGCAGCCCATGAGAACCCACAATGGTTGGAGTAAAAGCCTGTCTTTATGAATTGTAACTATTTAGCAGCCCAGAGCAGGCAATAAAGTGAAGGAGCTGGGCAGCTTGAAGGCTCCTGCAGGCAACTGGAGCCATCTGGGTGAGCTCCAGGAAACTGCACAAGTTGAGCCATCCATGGGTTCCTCAATGGGAATCACAGCAGGGGGTTGAGTTGACACTGCCTCTTCATGATGTGTCTGTCACCTCAGGGTAAGGTGACTGGGAAGACCCGAGACCTCTGCTTTACAAAAGAGCCATTTGTTATAATTTCTCTAGAGTGATGTTTCTCAAATGCATTGGAAATGACTAAGCACAAAATATGTTGTTCTTACATAGCACATATGTGTGCATGTGCATGCATAGACACGCACACACACACACACACACACACACACACACACACACACACACACACACACAGAGAGAGAGAGAGAGAGAGAGAGAGAGAGAGAGAGAGAGAGAGAGAGAGATAATGCGTTCAAATAAGATTTCAAGAAACAATGTTTATGCTTACTAAATAAAATGCACTATGGCAACTGGGGTGGGGGGGACACTGGGGAGTTGGCTTAGTGGATACAGTGGCTGCTGTTTAAGGATGAGAACAGAGGTCAGGTCCCCTCATTCAGGGAAAACGCAGGTAATCCCAGCACTAGGGGTAGAAACAAACAAACAAAACAATTGTAGCTCATTGCCCAGCAGATCTACCTAATCAGAGATCCTTGGTTTCAGAGGCAGATCCGGTTCCACTCCACCCCAAAATGTGGAAAGTAATAGCAGAGCACATCTGATGTCAACCTCTGGCCTCCACACAGGCACATGTATATGTGTACTGTGCACATAAGCAAGTACAAAACAATAAATAATTTAATGATAAAAGAAAATGCAGTGCAGCACTATATTTTTATGCTTTCCTCTCTTTTCTAGACACTTCTACACCATTCCAGTTTGTCACAGCAGTAAATGACAAAAGGTATACTCTTCTAATGATTGTACACTCAAATTTTAGTCATTCTTCTCAATACAATAATGTTAGTGGTTTGATCTTTGGTTGATATAAATATACAAGTTCAATTTGGGATAAATCCTGAATTTTTTCAAGAAGATTGAAGAGGATAAGGATGATGATGAGGAAGAGGAGAAAGACAAAAATTGAACAAGTCAAGCTGCTGAATGTCTACACTAAGACTTTGTGAGGGCAATGCTCTGGAAAGAACATTCAGCAGCCAGAGGCCATGATATTTAGGAAGGTTTATTTGCAACATTTGTCCTTGGTTGGTAGCTGGGGACTTCACTGATATATTCCCAGTAAGAGTTGAAAATAAAAATTATGCTAAACCATTATAGTAAATATCTGTAGTAGTGTTGCAAGACTTACCAGTATAATATAGTTTAAACTCAACATTTGAAGCTATGCATTTTGTAGTCAGAAATAGATGTAAATGTCTGTGGTCAGTGATAGCAGAGATTGGAGGTACAAGGACTTAATTTCTACCCAATTTCTACGCTGCATTGTGTGACTGAGTTAGCTTGAAAATTTTTAAGCTTTCTATTTCTTAATTAAATAGGCATAATTTACATACATCAGCATAGAAAAGCAAGAATCTCATGATTCAGTCTTACACCTGGAACATGTTGGAGATATTCCCAGCATCCATTGGTGACCTCCAAGCGAAATACAGACTTCTAAATGCAGAGACAGAGGTCTATGAGCTGGCCATTCAAAGTCCTACAAATCATCTTGGGGATACTTAGGCAGCTATTTTTGATTATTTGGTCCTTGCTTTATACAACCACTTCAATGAAAGTTCAAGGAGCAGGTCAGAGTTGATCTTGCATCTTATGATTAGTTTTAATTTAGAGAAATAAATGCTAAAAAGACACAAGTTTTTAAATTTAAATCTAAATTTTAGTAGGAAGTTAGCTAAAGCCCAGCTTTCAGGTAAAAGCTTTTTCCCACAGCTGACATCATTTTAAGTGTTCCGTATTGATTAAACACTTTAGCTGGATTTGTAAGTCTGATCAGAAAATATAAGTTGTAAATCACAGCGAGAGCCTCCCCTTTGATCCCATAGCAGCTTTTCCTTCTTTGGCTAGGTGATCATTTCTGATAAAATCCTGGAAACTAAAACCCATTTGACTTGTAATAACTTCCCCTTGTAAAACAATTCAATGTACAGCATTGTGGATATGTGTGAATGCAAATTCACTGGGACCTTGCTTTAACAAGGAAGAAACCGATTTCCTATATTAATCATCACTCAATATTCTGTCAATTCCTTAGTCAGGTCACTGGGATAGCTTCTTCTCAGCCTCTTTCATCTGAGTTGTAGGTTGTCATTTTATAAATATATTTTGTTTAAATATTAAGAGTTCTTACTTGACAGGAGTTATAGAGTGTCATTCTCTTCAGAGCAACTGAGACTATGCTCAAGAGGCTCCTGAGGTCGGCCTTGTTTACTGTAGACATCCCCACTTTTATGAGGGAGGCAGGAAGATCATTGGGTCCTGTACCTCCTACAGGTTTTGCAATTCTACCCTAATTAGCAGTGGGCTTTGGAGGTTCCACAAACTGAAGAAGCCTAAATGAAGCAGGGTACAATTTGATAGCTGTGGTTGGGGCAAGAATTTTTAGTGGTGCAGCTGCTTTGGGGGTCATCCCAGGTACTATAAGAAACCCCTCCCCCATACTCTGTAAGAAAGATGTCAATTTATTGGTTTCTAACCTGGACGTTGGTGCAATCGTGGTTTGCTTTGTTATTGTAGCCCTGTAACAGAGAATGGATGTTTATATTCATCTCCTCAGGGAAAAAGTTCCTGAAAGAGCAGACTTGATCTCTGCTTTATACTTTAGTGGTCAAATATAAATGAAGGTACTAATCCAGCCTATGTCTTTTTACAATGTTATTTATGACATTGTTTTCTGGATCTGGATAAAACTGAGTAGGCAACTGTAAAACCCTCGAGTTATGTTTAACAAGGTCATTTAGTATTTGGAACACAATGCTGAATTTTAACATGACCATGAGAACAATATAATGTCTAGAACTTTACCTCTCCAGACCACATGGATAGCCAAGAAGAATTGATTTATTGATATATACAAACAGAAGAGCATTTGTTTTCTGGTGCAATTAGATGCTTGAATTACATATAAGCCTTGAACAATTGTTTTCTGAGTGTGGGTTTTATAGGATAAGACTTAAGAACCCTGAAGCTGGGAATATATTGGCTACCATTGTAAAGCCTACCATTTACTAAACAGCATCACCCAGAGAGTGGGGAGGAATTAAAAAGTTGGAATTTGTCTTTGAAAATGCTCTGGATTCATAGGTAACATGTAGAGCCTGAAGCTATGAAACATGGCAAAATTAGTCACAGATCCCCAGTGTGCATATCTTCTGAAATGGTGATCTTTCCTCTAACCAAAAGTGTTTTCTTGCTGGCAGATGGTTTGAGGAAAGAATATCTTTTCTCATCTATGAATGAAAAAGCATATGTATAGAGGGTTGAGTAAGAGAATCCGGTGGTCTCTCCTCTTCTTCCCTCACCTATATTTCTGCTCCAGAGATATATGTTAAAAAGAACACCAAAAGTAAACTTAATCAGTAGAATAAAGTAAAATAAATAAAATTCTGTAGAGCTATTGCTATTTCAGGGAGCTATAGAACAAGAAAACTTTGCACGTTCACGCAAATTTGATTTTCTTCCTCTTGTTACTGCACAAATAGCCATAGCTTCTCTCTGACTCTCCTCTTGCTCTAGACATGCTCTATAATGGATACTTTCAGCAGTGTGTCACTGTATTCCATGAAGCATGTTCCCAATTTTCAGTTTTTCATCCCACACTATTTTATAGCAGTCTGGCCTTTGGCAAGTTCCCGGTTCTATGTCATATCAAAGTGTTGGCATTGGTTGCTTATCAGCAGAACTCAGTGCAGCCAAGGACAATGAATAGCTAACAAATTGGATTGTTCAAAATTAACCCATTGTTTTTACTAGGATAAATTGAAAGTAGTGGGTCAATGATAGGAAACAATGGATAAAGACAATCATTCTCATTTGAAATTGCCACCATTAAGTATTTGCTATTAAATTTTTTCTCAGAAAATTTCATTCGTGTATATAATGCCTTTTGTTTATTTTTCCCTACTTTCTCTCTTTTCTTTCCAATACCAATCAACTGCCCCTCTTTCTTACAGATCCCTTGCCTTAGTTCATGTACGTTTGTCTTTTTGTGACCCACTGAATTTAAAGAGGTCCATCAGTGTGAGCATGGGTTTAGCACTAACCATAGAGACATGGTAGGATCACCACTGGGTACCACTGAGGATAATGCCTCCACCATGAGCATCGACCAATAGCCAATAGTTCCCCTCAGAGCAGGAAATGCATTGTTCTATCCATGACAGATAGCTGATGGGTTCCAGTTTCATATGGACTCAATAGAGGTGATTGTAGCTGCCTGTTGTGAATATGTTCATGATTGCAATGGTTATGTCATGCCCAGAAGGTAGTGTTTCACAGATACCCTTCCTATCTTCTGGCTTATTATTATTGTTTGAAACAGGGTCTCATGTATCCCCTGTTGACTTCAAACTGAGTATACCTCTCATCCTATGCTTAGAGTACATACTAGCTACTTTCTTGGCCAAGCTTGTTCTAATTTCCCATGCATATTCATGTACCTCCCCTTTGTCTCTCCACTTACTGTTTACAAAGCCAACAGAAGGTTTCTGATGTCATGCTTTTGTGTCCAGGCGAGTGGAATCAGGTACTATCATCTATTACTGTGGCTTGTGGAAGTAACTCACATCTTTCTATGAGTCTTCCTTTTCCCATTCCATCACAGCAGTCAAGTTCTGCATTGTGTTACTTTGATCTCTGCCACCTTCTTATCACTTCTGATAATCATGATGTCTAAGCCTTTATTAGAGTGAACTTAGACATGATCTGAGGCACAGACCTTAACCTTGACTACACTTTAGAGCCACCTGGAGAGCACTTAAAACTATTGATGCCTGGGTCTTGACCCAGGCTAATTAAATTAGAGTTTCTGAAGGTAAGACCCAGGCACTGCTGGAGATTCAAAGCTCCCCAGCTGGTGATGGTGTGCAGCCATGTTTTAAAATTGCTGGTTCAGGATTTCAGCTATCAGGGCTCTTTGGGTCTTAATTCTGCAATCTAGCAATGTAGTTCCTGGTTCTGTGTTATGCATAAATTTTTATACAGTTGCATGCTAATAGTTTTATTATTGTTGCTGGCAGAAAACCTCTGTGAAGTGTCTTCTTTTCCTTTGTGGAATTCAACTCATTTTCTCTAAAATTAGAGTGGGGGAGATGGCTCAATGGGTGAATCTCTTGCCATGGAATTAAAGATTTGAGTGTAGAGCAACAAAAATCATATAAAGGTAGACATGTGAGCAGGAGTCTATAATTCCAGCACTCCTACAAAGAGATGAGAGGCAGATACAGGAGACCCACTGGAAGCTTGAGGGCCAGCCAGCCCAGAGTAAATAACAGTAAATAATAAGAGGCTTTTTGTCAAAGTGGAAAGTGAAGACTAACACTTGAGGTCTTCTTCCAACTTCTACATGCATGCTTGAGCATGTGAGCTCCCTTATTTGCACACACTAACACACACAGCAAAAGTTTCTATGAATTTGAAGGTTGGAGGTTAATTTCATTCTGTGTCACTGTGACTATGTATTGAGAAAAATCATGACTCTGGATCATCAGTCTTAGTTTACAACCAAACATCAGTCCTGATAATGCTGAAAAATCTTGGTCTTCCTTTTGATGAATATTTTCAGCCTGTGTCTCCACTTTTCCAGCATTTTACTTTGTCATATGTGTGCCTGGATAGGCACTGACACTTATGATAATGAGATGGCCAATATCTTCCCCAGGTCTTAGGATCACTGGTTTGAGTTTTAGGACTATGGGAATTATAACAACACTGTCCATGTGACATCAGGTAGGCTTAACATGGGCATGGCTATTCAATAAGATCATCTATTAATGGTTGTTTCCTTCTCCCCTCAGCATATGGCCAAGTCATTACTGGCCAGACAGTCAGGAAGATGCTACAAAGGGCTTAAGCTTCCCTTAGCTCTCACTTCACAGCTGCAGTCCTGCCATGGTACAGCATACATTTATTCTTACTGAAAGTAATTTCTAAAGCGACAGCATGTCAGCAGCATACACATGAGTGTTAAAGGAGCTATTTCCAGTCAGATCACTGAGGAGAAACTGGTGTAGAGGGATAGCTACAGTGTCTCTGTGTAGTGTCACGCACATTTGAATTGGATTGGAAGAAATGTGAATAGTATGGCAGAGGACAACGGGGGTCAGAAAATAGTATGTCAAGTTATCAGTAGACACTGGTTCCTAAGAGTTCCTTAGATAGATAGTTCCCCCAACCATCTCTTTATCATAAAGATAGAGAATCAATTGTATAGTTGTATTGGCTTAACTCTTCTCAACTCTATCAAATGCATATACTATCTTAAGAAGCATTTTGTAAAAGTCTATTATTTTCCTAAATTGTGTATATCTATGTTAATGCCTATATAACTACATTAACTATATACAATTTTAAACAATAATTTTATTCCTTAATGTAATATAAGGAACAGTAAAAAAATAATTTCTAATGAGATGATATTTCAACATGTACTCTCTTAGACATACTTAGGAAATAAACATTGTTGAAGGTAAATAGGCATTTAAAGTATTTATTTATTTATTATTTATTTATTTATTTATTGTGTGTGTGTGTGTGTGTATGTGTGTGTGTGTATTTATGGCAATGTATACATTCATGTAGGTGCCCAAGGAGACAAGAAAACATGATCATATTCCCCAGCACTGGGAGATTCAGACATTTATACATACTCTTAACCACTGAGTAATCTCTCCAGTCCCAAGTAGTTTAGTATACAAAACTATTTGCGCTTGTATATCTATAAATATAGAAAGCTTGAGCCCCACACACCACGAGAGACAGGGATGTCCAGAATGCAACAGCAAGCTTTATTGGCAGCACAATACAAGCCAGGCAGGGAGCTTACTTCAAACTTCTGTGATAACAGAGCAAGAAGTAGCTGGTGTCTTTGGTTACATGGAAACTTGATAGAAAAGAAAGGAGAAAATACCCTTCAATGCATTGACACTGGTAACCACTTTTTAAATATAACACCAGTAGGGCAGACACTAAGAACAACAATCAATAAGTGGAACCTCCTGAAACTGAGAAGCTTCTGTAAAGCCAAGGACACAGTCAATAAGACGAAACGACAGCCTACAGAATGGGAAAAGATTTTTAACAACCCAACAAGTGACAGAGGACTGATCTCTAAGATATATAGAAAACTCATGAAACTAGAGCCCAAAACCCTTAAAAACCCAATTAATACGTGGAGTTCAGAACTAAAAAGGGAATTCTCAGCAGAAGAATTACAAATGGCTGAGAAGCACATGAAAACGTGCTCAACATCTTTAGTCATTTGAGAAATGCAAATCAAAACAACTTTGAGATACTACCTTACACCTGTCAAAATGACTAAAATTAAAAACAGATGACAGCCTATGCTGGAGAGGATGCAGAACAAGGAGAACAGTCTTCCATTGTTGGTGGGAGTGTAGACTTGTTCAGTCACTTTGGAATGCAGTATGGATGCTTCTCTGAAAACTGGGAATTAATCTCCCCTGGGATCCGGCAATACCACTCTTAGGCATATGCCTTAAAGATACACATTTGCACCCCACAAGCATTAGCTCAACTATGTTCTTAGCAGCATTATCCATAATAGCAAGAACCTGGAAACAACCTAGATGCCCCTCAACTGAGGAATGGATTATCAAGCTGTGGTACATCTATACAATGGAGTACTATTCAACAATAAGAAAAAATGATATCCTAAAATCTTCAGGCAAATGGATGGATATGGAAAATATCCTCCTGTGGGAGGTATCACAATCCCAGAAATATAAGCAGGGGATGTACTCACTCATTAATGGACTTTAAACAAAAAAACAAAGCATTCCCAAGCTGCAAACCACAACCACTGAACAGATTGGGATCTGAAACACCTTGTACCAGCACCTTGGAGTCCATTCCCTCCAGAGGAACAACTGATCCAGTCTTGATGTTGTGATGACTAAAGTGGATTTGGCTGGAGTGGATGCTGAGCCAAGCTACCTTGGGACCTTGGGAACTTCCGGCCCTTGCTGGGGAGGAGGTAAGGAGATGGGAAGAAGAGAGAGTGACTAGGAAGGGCAGAAGGGGGAAGAGAATTTGATCAAGGGGATACATGGGTAAAATCTAAGACTTAATTCATAATAAATAAAAAAACCCAGCCCCCCCCAAACAAATAAGTTTTGCTTCTTTTTAATGCCAGATGACAGACATTACTTTTTTGAAGATCTGTATTCATTTTACAAATGACAAATGGAAGATATTGCCCTGCAGACTTCAAAATGGTCCAGTGTTTTTATTTATTTATTTATTTATTTATTTATTTATTTATTTATTTATTTATTTATTATGTATACAGTGTACAAAAGAGGGCACCAGACGTCATTATAGATGGTTCTGAGTCATTATGTGGTTGTTGGGAATTGAACTCAGGACCTCTGGAAGAACAGTCAGTGCTCTTAACCTCTGGCGAGATGGCTCAGCTGTTAAAGGCTAGACTCACAACCAAAAATACAAGGGGAATTTTGTAGGCAAAAGATACAACAAAACTGGTTGCTCGGAGATATGGTGCTGACTTGCTACTGATTGAGGCATGCTTGTGGTCTTTCTGCCCCAGAGTATCTTTGCATCCCACTTGGATAGACTCGACCTGGGCCCTACCTGGGATGGCTGGTTTTTCCCAGAACTGAGCAAGCAAGAATCTATTCCTCTCCCAGAACCAGGCAGATGTCTTTGCTAATCTCCCAGAGCTGGGCAGGTAGGAAGCTATTCTTCTCTCATATTGAGGAGGCCCCTGCTAGTTCTATTCTTTTAGGACATGTTCTTTTCCCAGGACTTATTAGGCATGACTATTCTTCTCCCAGACCTGGGCAGCACCCCACCCCCATCAGAAATGCAAAACTAAGCTTTATTTTACATCTTTATAAAATAACTCGTAGAATGCATAATGGGGTTTCTTGAGCTAAGTTTTCTCTCTTCAAGTATAAATTTACTACAAACTCAAAAACAAAGATGGGAGCTGCTCCCAGTGACACAGTTTTCCAATCAATGCAACTATTTGATGGCTTAAAATATAATAGAAAATAAGCTTGTGCCTATTTATGTTAAAGTTCAATTCTAGACATAAAGTTCATAAATACTAGGTCTGTGAAGATGGCATAGCAGATAAGGTACTTCAAGGATCAAGCGTGAGAACTTACTGAATGTAATTTCTGAGTCCAGATACCCAGAACTCAAATAAATGCCAGGCAGTTGTGGTGGCCATCTGTAATCTCAGCACTGGGGATGCAGAGTTGGGAGTATCTTGAACAAACTGGTTAGCTATACCAGCTGGAAGAAGAGAACTCTGGGCTGAGTGAAAGAACCTATTTCAATAAATAAAATGGAACATGATTGAAACAAAGTTGCATTGTCAACCTCAGGCCCCCACATGCACACCTATGCATGCATACTTTCATATATATGCACTCAGACACAGAAACATACATATATATATATATACAAGTATGTCAAAGAATACACATCAAACTCCTGTAGTTTATGAATAAATAGTGACAAGGTAGGCAAGTTTAGAATTAATGATGTCTTCTCATAATAATGGCCAAAACAAAACAAAACTCCAGAAAACAAACTCTTAATACCAAGGTTGTAGTGTCATACCAGAGAGCTTTAAACATTGGTCACAGAGTAGTGTTGGAAAGGTCATTTGAGTTAACTGTATTATAAAGTTTGCCAAATGAGTATAACATAACTAAATAATCCAATACCTCTATTGATCCTAGGAATATATAGTTACTAAAATCAATAACTATGTTCACAAAAGACAAATGCTGAGATTTTTATGGCAGTAGAGTGTTTAAAGGGACTATTTTGCTCACTGCCATTCAAATGGCAGTTTATGACAAATATAGAGTTTGATTTATCAATAAAAATGAATGTGCTATTGCCCTGTGCAGTCTTATGGATGAAGTTCACAGATAAAATGTAAACAAAAATGATTACAAAAGACTCTCTAGAGTCTGGGGAGATAATCCAGTCAATGTTCTCTCTTGCAAGCACGAGGACCAGAGTTTGACTCCCACAAGTCATCATGGAAACAACAAAGCCAAGCATGGGTGGCATGTGCTTCTAATTTAAGCACTGGAGAGATTGAGACTGGTGGGTGAGAGTGACTAGGGTTCCCTGCCCAGTCAACCTATTCTAGTTGATAAGCTTTGGGCCAAGGAGAGACTCTGTAACATAAGGTAAATAATGCCTGAGGGATAATATCCAAAGATGTCCTCTAACTTTTTTACACACACACACACACATCCTATAACATACACAATGACTGACATGTACACACATACACATCAAGTGTATATGATATCCTGTAAAAAGTTTAGGAGAACGTGAACTAATTTGTAGTGAAAATGATAAGATGTGTGCTTGACTGTGGCACAGGATGGATTAGGGACAAAGGAGTCACCCATGGCATGTCCTGGGTAGCAGCTACATGTTTAGCAAGGTGTTTTCAATTATTTAGTTAAAATATGAAAAATTCACTTTTAAAATAATTACAAAACAAATGAAACTTTGGATTCACCTCTCTGACTAGTAAACATTTTTCTATAAGTTATTTCTCTAGTTTCATCTATTTGCCTACAATTTTCATGGTTTTTTTTTTAATCATTGAGTAATACTACATTGTGGAGGTGGCCAGGGAGGGGAATGGGAGAGAGAAAGGGGGAACAATGAATGGTACATAAAAGGAAAATCTTAAAGATTTGTAAAAATTATAATAAATGTAAAAAATGTGAAAGAAGTTATTTTAAAATTACATGTGTGTGTTGAGGGGGTACACATGAGTTAAGGTGTTCTTGAAGTCAACCAGAGTATGTCAGATCCCTAGGGTTTAGAGTTACAGGTAGTTGTGATCTGCCTGCTGTAGGTACTGGGTCTTCAGTAACAGTAGTATGCTATCTGGACTGCTGAGATGTCTCCTCCAGCCCTGGAACTTTCTCTTAGGGTAGAAATATGTTTCCATTGCTAGGTTGCCAGTATCCTGTTTTCTGATTGGTAAATTCTTTTACTATTATATCAGTAGTACTATTTCATCAATGCACAAAATTTCAAGCTATTACCAGGAAGGTAAACTCTGAGTAAAACTGAGCCTAAGAAATTAAGTTTCTCAAATTTTCTTAATTTCTGTGCCATCAAAATTACTATTTTCCTAAAGGACTCTTTATTTGACTCATCTCTTTTAATTGAAAGCAATGCATTTTGAACAAAACCTTTAGTGGATAGAGACAGTAATTATAAAGTCTATTAAATTATTTTACATTATCAGTTAAAATATATTGAAATATTTATCTAGCATTATGGTTTGCAGAACATTTCAGGATAACTGTAGTGGGCTTATGATGTAAATAATTGTCCTGCCTACTGGTTTAATAAAAATACTGAATGGCTGAAGGCAGACAAGAAGTGTGAGTGGAACTACCAGACTAAGAAAACTCTGGGAACAAGAAGAACAGAGCAGAGATGCCAGAGAGAGCCGATTGCCAGCAGAAGCAGAGGAAAGAAGCTAAAATGCTGCTCTAAGAAAATGTCCCAAGCTGCATGGCTGAACAAGATAAGAATAATGGGTTAGTTTAAGAGCAAGAGTTAGCTAGCAGTATGCCTGGGCTCTAGGTCAATCAACAATAAATTAAAATAAGAGTCCTTGTGTTTATGTGGGACTGCAGGTCAGAACCACAGGGCTAGGCTGGAAAGGGTGGGCCAGAAACCTACTACAACAGTACAACAGATAACCATTGCTTTCTTTCTTTGTGTATGTGTGTATGTGTGTGTGTGTGTGTGTGTGTGTGTGTGTGTGTGTGTGTGCGCGCACGTACGCGCGTGAATGCTCACATATGCATGCATGTATGTTTTTATTTTCACAAGATGTGTGGAGATCAGAGAAAAATTTTGCATGACTATTGGTCCACAGGCATCATCTATCTAGCTTTGTCTTTTGAGACAGGATCTCTTAATGACCTGGAATGTACCACTTAGGCTAGGCTAATGATTTCCAGGGATCTTCTACCTCCCCAACATTGGAATTACAAGTATGTACCATTATGCCTAGCTTTTGTTTTTATCTGGATTTTAAGATTAGAATTCAGGTCATTGTGCTTGTTAAACAATCATTTTCCTGACTGACTCAGGGTCCTATCCTATGATTGTTTTCTTTCAAAAAATATTCTTTGGTAATTTCATATATGCATGTACTGAATTTTGATCATTTTGACATCCCGCATTACTCTCTCTCTCTCTCTCCCTCTCTTTTCCTCGAACCTCCTCTATTTCCCACTGAAATCCTAGAAATTCACTTCCTCCCACCCAGTATTTTCTACTTTAATGTCTTCATTCTTTATCCATGAGTTTAATTAGGATTTCTTGTGTGAACATGAGTCAGCAAGTATTTACTGGAACATAGACGACTAACTCATCAGTGGCTGCATCACTAAAAATAATGAGCTAATATCAGAATGATATTAAAATAAAAATAGCACACAATTGAAAGATGACATAGCCCATGGTTTAGGAAAATTCTTGTTTAATTGCTTCTTTGAGACTAATTACATTATTCTGTGTGTTACATGGACAGTGAGCAAGCATACTTCTATACCTCAGCCATCCTAATTTCCTCCCAATCTCTCATAACAATGAAAAATAATCCACACTGGCACCTCTTCCTAGACTGAACACTTTCTATGTTTTTTTTTCATTAAATGGCTGAACTATTTCAAGAAATTTACTAATGTGAGGTTAGTTTAGTTGTTAAAATAAGGGCTAGGTATTTGATTTTGGTTAGTTTGCAGTGAGCTAGTTAATTGTAGCCAGGGCCTACAATTAGATCTAAAAAAATGCCAATAGAAATTTCCAACTCCGGATTGATTTTAGTGAAAAATGACAACTAGAAGTTCACTCGATAAAGAAAAAAGGTATATATATATATATATATATATATATATATATATATATATATATGTTATGTTTCTGTGTTCTCAATTTCAGAGATGTTTCAACACAGAAACACAATTTGATTTACTTAGTCCTATGTGTATTACCATACATGTGACATTTAAATTTCCAATATCACCTTTGAAAATTCTAATATATTGGGCTTAATATGACAATCAGAAGACAGACCTAAGTTCCATGGCCAAAAGTAAGTACTCAGAAGGAGAAATATGTCAGTTGGTAGAGTGTTTGCCTGGAATGCATAAAGACCTGGGTTTCAGCCTCAGCATCCTCTGGACCAGGTGTGATGGCACATAACTTTAATCCTAGCACTTAGGAAGTGGAGGCAGGAGGATCACAAGTTAAAGGCTGTCATGAGATACAGAGTAAGCTACAGTACAGCCTGGGCTATAAAAGACCTGATTACACACACACACACACACACACAACTTGTCAGAAAATAGCACTTTAATATTTTATTAAATTTGATACTATTAAAGTTTTTGAAGATCAAATACAAGCAACTATCAACAATTATTTCATGTGCTCCATTGTGAGTTTTAAAGGGCAGGTTTCCTACTTTTTGTCAGTGAAAGCTTATGGGGACAATAACTTGATCAGAAAGGACCAATTAACACTCACAGGGAGGCAGAGAACAAGTCAATGGGGAAGTGTCTGTCTCTGCTGATGTCCAGTAATTACTTTTATCAGAACAAAGAATGTGGGAGACAGAAAGATCCTTAGCTGGGTCCACTCACAGTATCTGAAATTAAGTCTAGAGAGAAGAGTGAATCCAGTCTGGAAAAAGGCCATGAGGCCTTCTGAACTTGTAGTTGAATGAGTCAAGGGAATCTAAAGGAAATTTATGTTTTGAGAGTATTCTTTGTTGTATATAAGTGCACATGTACAAATACCAACACATGCATTGAAAGACACATACACACATAGGAACATTCAATTGCATAGGAACACATAAGCACTCAGAAACTCACCAAAATGCACATACAAGCTTCTAGTTAAAAGATAAGTCTGTGACTGTTGATAATATGACTGTGAGGGCTTCTAGCTTACTGGGGAAACTTTCCCGTCTTTTAAGAGGCATCAATGTTTTCTTCACATAGAATAAAAGATAAAAGATAATGAAGAGCTTTCTAAATAACAGAGGGGCTCTTCAAACATTATTTTCTAACCTCATGGAAAGGTCCTTGCAACACTGGCCAGCACAATTTCAGAACTAAGGCCTAAGTTTTATGACTAAGAGGAAGAACAATGTCTCAGTTTGTAGGCTGCTTGCCTGGAATGAATAAAGGCCTGCATTTGAGCATCAGCATCCTCTGGACCAGGTGTGATAGCACCTGGCTATAATCCCAGTATTTGGGAAGTAGAGGCAGGAGGATCACAAGTAAAGGTTGCCATGAGATACAGAGTGAGCTATAGGGCAGCCCAGGTTGTAAGACACTGCTAGACTTGTGAATGGTGATGTTGTTAATTCTTCCACCTTATGGCCAGCATTCTGCCCCAAATCCTAACATTACCTATTACTTTGGGGGTGTCTGAAGTGCTTGTCACTGGTCATTTTAGTTTATAGGCTTCCAACTGAAGAGAAATCATGTTTAGAGAAGACTATAGACACTCTTAAAAAGTCCTAGGATTTGAGCTCACATTGCAGTCATATATCTTATCCTTTATTATTGTTTTTTCCCATGGAGAATAGAATCATTAGGAGTACAGAAGATAAATGAATGTGAATGCATAACTCAAAGAATGCTCTGCTGTAGAAGGCTTTTTGTTTTGTTTTGTCTTAATCTGCTTGTCACCCCATGAGGGAACAACTGGGTCTGTCTTTCTCAGGTTGATTTACTCAGTCACATGACCTGCATTTTGATATCTTTCTCCATGATCTATTCAGGTGTATTGTGGAATATTATTTTAACTAGGAAAAGATGTATTACATTTGTTTATTCTGCAGAATATTACTTTAACTGTGTAAGGGTGTATTACTTTTGTTCAAGCTGAATTTGTTTAACAATGTAAGGATGTGTGTTTAATGATATAAAGGTGTATTCTATCTCTTTCACCTTGCCTGTCTAAGGCACCTGATTGGCTTAATAAGGAGCTGAATGGCTGATAGCTAGGTGGAGAAAAGACAGGTGGGGTTGCCAGGGAGAGAGAATAAATAGGAGGGGAAATGTAAACTTGAGATAAAGAAAAGCAAAGAAGAGGAGGAGAGAAGAGAGCGAGGAACAAGCCCAGGGCAAGAAGTCAGGCAGATGCCAGCTAGCCAGACAAAGAGAAGCAGGAAAACTAAGATATATGGAAGCAAGAACGGTAATACACCAAAAGGCAAAAGGTAGGGAAAGAAAAAGAGGTTAAGTTAAAAGAGCTAGCCAGAAACATGAGTATGCTGGGCCTAGCATTCAAAACTATTACTAAATCCTTGTGATACAATTTGGGAGCTAGTTGGTGACTTAAAGAAAAAGTCTTGTACACAGGTGAGTATTCCTAATTCCTTCTTCCAAGCACCCTCATCAGATCTAGCCTGGGTCCAATCAGTATCCCAGCCTACTCTATATCATGACCAAACTTTAGACTCTACCAGAACCTCACCTACCTGGCTCTGATCCACAGGCTCTACCTATGTCAAGTCCTGCCCATCCATCTTCAGGCGTCCATGCAGGTGAGTATACTTAATCTTCTTGTCCACATATTCTCCTCAACACACAGATCTATTGTATACTCCAGGCATGGACCAGAATACACATCCATCTTACCAGCCAAGTCCTCTTTGTCCACCTGACTTTAATATATCTGAACCGTATCCAACCCTTACACCCAACACAACATGCATAGCTTCTCTCCTGCCCCAACTTATTCTGTCCATATCAGAACAAAAGTAGGCCACATAAATAGATCTCATTCCAAAGTCCAAACAATATGGAAGATAAAAGCAGACCACACCCTAAGGAAACCACCAGTCCTACAGAATTAACTTGATCAATACATATATTTTAGCATGAACTTTAAATATTAATCATCCTAATCCTATGATCAAAAGACACAGGCTGAATAAATGGATTAAGAAACAAAATCCAACCACCAATTCTCTATAAGAAACACATCTTAGATTTAAAGAGAGACACCATCTGAGAGTAAAAGAGGGGACAAGAGTGTACCAATCAGAGGGGACCAGGAAACAAGAAGGTATTGATATCCTAATATCTGACAAAATGGAATGCAAACTAAGAGTAATGAGAAGACATGAAGAGGGATGCTTCATTCTAATCAAGGGAACAGTTCTTGATTAAAATACATTATTATCCTAAATATATATGCATCAAAACTCTGTTATATCCAAATTGTATGAATAGGTAGATAGCAAAAATTTAGGGTTCTAACTAGTATTGCAGAATTATTTACTTGCAATATATCATATAAATAATTAGTATTTATAAGATGTTATATAAATGCTCACCGATACAAATTGAACCTTAAGACAATTCTTGGAGAATGGAAATGTCTCGCAATAGATGGTTCAATCCAGTCCCCAAGAATACAGGAACAAAACAGGAAGGGAGGTCAGTGTGCCCTGGGTCTCAGTGGGATCTGGCCACGCCCCTCTCAGGGTCCTGATATCCCAAAGCTGTGCCTCCCTAGTAACTCCTGAATCCTACTACATCTCCTCCATTTGTGTAACTAAGAAAGTTTTAAAACTAAGTAGAAGACTATATGTAACAGAAATAATTATAAGATAATGTCTAGGAGAGGGAAAGGCAATAACATAAATAAAATTAAACTATAACTAATAAACAGCAAACATAAGGTATATCTTAAATGTCTAGAATATTGGTAAATAGCAATATATAGGGATTATTTTAAGGTTGTTTATCTTGAATAATATGAATTAATATTTGAATCCTACTACAAACTATAAAGGTAAATATAGAAGTGAAAGAGAGGCGGGTAACAGTAAGGATGTCTGAAAAGATCTTAAGAAATCATACTATTAACTACATACCTAAAAATCCTTATCATACATATTAAGTTGCTATATTCATAAACATATGTAGTTCAAATGAAATCTTCCAGTTTTAGCTGAAAATATCTTCCCCCAAAGCCAAAATACATCCAACATAAACCTCTAGCACCAGGTACAAGAATCCCTGTTTTGAGTTGTTGATCAGGATTGTGCAAGAAAAACATCACAGCCTATTGTTATTGTAGCTGGTTTCTGCTCAGAAGTGGGAAGTGGAGTTTCCTTTGCTGAAGTTGCCATGGTCTTTGGATTCAGGGCCCAAAGGCTCCTGAGCTTGACCTGATTTAGAAGCCTTCTTTCTGAGAAGGTACAATGCTCAATCCAATGGTGGGAAGCAACCACCATCTATGACACTTATGAACCATTCAGAGACCAGCATGGTATTATAACTCTAAGAATGCAGTAGTGGCACCCATATCTTGGCAGTAAACTGTTTGCCCTTGAATCAAACAACTGCTCAACAAGGGGGAAATCATACCTCATATTAGAAACCTAGCCAACCACCCAGGCATAGTATAGTATTTTAGTAGAGACACTACAGCTGCTCTTTCCTACTGATCCTGTACTACAATAAATATTTGTCTTTATATTCACTGATAAGTATAGTTCTTACCCCACATCAAGGACTGTCTTTACAGCGAATGGAAACCTTTGGAGAAACCTACAACTGATAAAAATGCAGAGTTGCAGAACTCAGTCCCAAATAATCCATCTACAAAACAACTCTGTCTCAAGGATCATTGTGAAAAGAGAGAGCAAAAGATCATAAGAACCAGAGGAACAGGGAGTTAGCTGTGAAATTATGTCTCCTAGAAATGTTGGAAGATATACCTATCCAACCTCTCTAATTTGGCTCCCTGAACATGATCTGAACAAAGACAATACCCAATAAGCTTGTCAATGTGGATAGAGGAAGTCTCACAAGAGCTTAACCCTAAATAAAGCAATATAAGCAACAATGGATTGCTGATAGTGAGATAATCTTCCTCACTGAAGGGTATACTAATTGGCTAGCCAACACCAAATAGTAAGCTCTGAAAGCATGTACATACATGTAACATTATAAGACTGAGGTGTATGTGTGTATAACATGTATATATACTAAATATATATCATAACACATATTTTATAATACATATATTATAAATACAGAACACAAACATGCAAACACATAGATATGGGAATAAAGGCTATGAATTTAAAAAGTATAGAAGGATAAAAGACAATAGAGAATGATGTAATTGTATTATGATCTCATAATGAATCCTCCACTTATAACAACAAAACCCTTGTACATGCCTATACCAGTATTCATTTTGGTGTCACACAAGCAGCATGTTCTTCATGGAGACTGTGCCTTAAGCTCTAGGCTTGGAATAAGAACTCTGGAAAATGAAGTTCCCTGCTCTGAGCTTGAAACAGAACTCATCTGATGTGAAGCATGAGCAAGACATAATGTTGTACTGTTGTGAGCTGTTGGTATACAGGATAGTGGGGGTATCTGTTGCTGTAGTGTAGTGCTGTAATGCAAATTCGTATGACTTCTACCACAGGGCTAAGTAAACAGAGGCACAAAACAGAAACAAATCATAGGCTTTCCTGTCATGGTAGAATTTTTACATCATTTTAAGCCCTTTCAATAAAATGAATATGCTTGAATGTTTAAGATGGATCACAGTTTTCAAACACAGCTGGAATACATAAATATTAGACTATGAAGATGTCTAATACATACAGGCTTGGAGAAACAAAATGCTTGCCAAAGAAACAGAGGACCATTGTTCAGATCCGTAGAACCCACACAAAAATCCGGACATGGTGACACATGTCTGTAATAACAGTGCCAAAGGGATTGGCAGTTTTCTTCAGCTTGTGGCCAGGCAGTCTTGGCAAATTGGTGAGTTGCAGATTCAGTAAGAGGCTATGCCTCAGAAGTTAAGGTAGGCTGACTGAGAGTGATATCAGTGTTGATCTCAGACCTCTGTATATCCATGTACCATCTGCCTACACACATTTGCACCTATATGAACATGTATAAATGCACACAAGATGTGTGCTAAGTTCATCAAATTATACTTAGATTGTATGTGCATACCTAAGCAGCACAGGATATGGAAGCAACTACCTAGCTCACTTTTCTTCTTACATTCTTCTTGTGTGTATTATGCATGTGAGTATGTATGTATGTATGTATGTATGTATGTATGTATGTCTATATGTATGTGTGTGTATGTGTGTATGGGTGTTCATGCACATAGAAGCAAGTTGGCTGTGAAGAATCCACCTATTTCTCCTCCTCCTCTTCCTCCACCATCATCTCAACTTATTCACCGAGGCAAGTCTCTCAGTTAAAACCAGAACTCAACAATATGGTTATTTTCACTGGCCAGCTTGCTCTAGGAATCCCATCTCTATCTTCTCAGGATATCACATTCACATTACCTCTGTGGGTGCTGAGGATCTGAGCTCTGGTTGTCATGCTTGGCTGGCAATAGCTTTAGTCCTGAGACATATGCCTAGACCATCCCCAACATATTGAGTTTCTGGTATATCTTCTTGCTTTGGTTGTCTAGATTTTGAAAAGGAAAGATTTGCTCCTTCTACTCCCACTCCTCCTCTTCCTCCTCCTCCTACTTCTCTTCTTTCTCTCTCTGTCTCTCTGTCTCTGTCTCTCAGGGCTTCAGGCTTACTTAGGCATACATGTAATCGTAAAGTTATCATTCCCACTTGAAGACAGTTTGAAGTGAATCTAACTCCTGGAGTGGAACACCACTAGAAATGGCCTCATTCTTCAATCATCTGAAACAAGAGCTCTGATAAAAACCTGAATAAATTAGCTAGGAAATCTTGTACTAAAGTCCCAAGCCAGAAGAAAACCATCCCAGGCTATAATAAATTACCATACAATACCAGCAATGCTGAAATCCATGCTTATGGTAACACCAGATTTTGGTGTTGAAACATTTAATCTTGTCTCATTTTCAGGACTACTGTAACAGTTCTCTTCTCTGTGCACTAATGAGTCTGATGCACTGCTTTCTATGTTCTGAGGTAACTGCAGTTTCAATATGTTATACAGCAACTGGCCTTTACTAAGGCAGAAGATCTTTTGCCCTGCAGCTAAATCTGAAAGCTGCTTAGAATGAAATTGCAACTTTATAATAAAACCATTCTGGAGAAATTGCCACTTGGCTCTCACTGAGTGTTTTATTTTTTTATTTTTTTATTGAAGGAATAGTGCAGTCACATACATAAGGTTTATCTTTCATCATTCCTTGTCTATTCTTTAAATTCAAATGTTTTCCCATCTTATAGGCAATTTTCTTTTTGCTTGCTTCTTTATGTTTTAAAATAAAATTGTAGCAAAATTTATTCAAGAATATCTGAAAGTAAAGAAAGTCATATCTTCATGAAGCGCTATCTAATGTGAAAAAGAAACAAAGAAAGCATATTGCATCTCAAAGGTATAAGGTGTGTGTGTGTGTGTGTGTGTGTGTGTGTGTATCCATATGAATGGATAGATATAGATACATAAAAAGAAACACAAAAAATTGTGCTACTATTTGTGGGTAGTTGAGAAAGATATTTATACAAATGATCAAATGATGCTGATAAAAATCTTATCCCAGAGCCTGAAGAAACATAGTCTGATTTGCAATCCTCAATCAGCTAAGGCCATTTCCAAGTGGAGATCTTAATACCTTTCAATGGCCTTATGTGCAAATCGAAGCTATTAGACAAGTATAGAGTTATCTGTGTCTGAATCTGACCTTCTATGAGTCAAAAAATAACCATTGAAGTGTTTTATCTGTTGCCTCCAGCTATAGTTTGCTTTTCTGCTGCAATAATTAATAATAGTAATAATTAACAATAGCAATATTCATAATCTCTGACTGAAAACAATTCGAGGGAAGAAAATGTTTATTTCTGCTTACACTTCCAAGTTACAACCATCATTTAGGGAACTCAAAGAAGTAACTGAAGCAGAAACCATGGAGGAACACTGCTTATTAGATATCCTTTATCTTTTTAAAAAACTTTCTTTTTATTTATTCTGTGTGTTCTCACATGATGCATCTTGATCTCATTCATTTTCCTGTTCCTTTGCATCCTCTTTCTTCCCCTTCAATACCCCCAAAATAAAACAAAATTTGAGAGAAAAAATGAAAAAATTAAAAATTTTACTATACAGGCTGTAGTGTGGTACAGCGAGACATGCAGTAAGGGGCTTTGTCCACATATCTTTACTTGCAAGTGTTCATTGCAGTCATTGGTTTGGTTTGAGGATTCTGGTTTCTACTATATTATCTATCCTGGGCCAGTGGGATTCCTCTTGTATATGTTGTTGTTGTGGAGATCCTGTATCTTTGAGTCTAGAGGATGGGTTCCTTCACATGCTCCATCAGATCATATATGGAGTGGATGTTGGGGCTGTTATGAGTCAAACGTAGCACTGGTTCTGGGCCTGGGCAGGTGCAGGACTGGTCAGGTTGCCAGAGCCATGGTGAACTCTCCAGAACCATCCCTGCTACTTCACCCTTGCAGCAATGAGGGAAGTGCAGGGTCAGGAGTGAGGGCTGAAGGGGGGACACTTCTTCTGCTCACAGTTGGCTATCCAACACCTACACCATCTGGGCCAGCTGCACTGTGTTGCCCAGGCTAGGTTCAGTGGCCACTCTTGCAAGTGCCACACTTGGTGAGGGACAGGGACAGCTCTCCTGCTCCCATGATTCCAGGTCCAGCTCCTCCACTCCTCACAGGAATCGATGGACAAGGGTTGCATAGAGGACATCTCTCCTCTGCCTGTGCCAGGCCACATGTCAGATGAGTACTGGGGACAGCTTCCCCTCCACCAAAACAACAGAACCAGCTCTCCTAGGTTAGGAGTTTAGCCAGATTTCCTGAGTGCTACAGCTGGTATCTTTTATCTTTTGCAGGCAGTAAGGGGCAAGTGTTAAGGAGGCCATCCAACCCAACCCACACCACAGCATGATGGAAGGGTAGTGGGGTCAGCTCTCTCACACCTCTACAAAACAGGGCTTGCTCTATTGTGTTGCCCAGCTGAGGTGCAGGGCCTGGTCTCCTGAATGTTGCCACTGGTGGGGGCAGGAACCACTCTCCTTTTCTTGTGACCTCAGGGCCTGCTTTCCTACCTGCCTCAGTCACTGTGCTCTGTGGTCATAAGAGCTGGAGAGCTCTCCACAGCTCATGCTACATATGGCCGATGAGGGGTGGGGCTAGGTCTTCTGAGGCCACTACCTCAGGGCTGACTCACTGAATCCTCCACCAACAGGGTTAGCTCTATCCCACATAATCATATACAGTCAAGATCTACCTTTCTAGGTATGGTAACACCCACAGTGAGCTGGGCTGGCCTTTCCATGTCAAGGTAATTCCACACAGATATGTCCATAGGCCAATCTGATTGAAGCAATTTTTCAACTGAGATTCCCTCTTCTCTGGAGATTCTAGGTTGTGGGGATTTCATAAGAAAATCAAATCATCAAACCTTCTGTGATTCAAAAGAATTGCAGGAATAGAATCTATTTAGACTAAATAAGGTAGATTCTGGAATATGTTCATAGTTAATCTCCATGAGTTTCGGAGGAACTGAGGTGACATTTGCCTGAACATTCAGTGCCTGAAAAAACACAATCTAATCCCTTTAAATTCAAGAAAAAGTTTTCAAATGCTACATGGTTACTCTTATTATTATTGTTTTATAAGAGTTCAGCAACTCTTGTTGGGAATTTCTCAAATAACCTTTCCCTGGTTTCAATTTTATCTTGTTTTTTTAGACCTTAAATTGTCAGCTGCTCAATATAAATGGGAGGATTTTTTTTTTTTTGTACAACACATTTAAGGAACCATACCATTCTCAATTTTTTTTTTTTTAAAGAAAATGACCTCTTCCCTACAGAATTGCCAAGGCATTTGTACTAAAGAATTGCTCTTTTTCCCCTGAAGGCAATTTGGTATATTTTGATTTACAATCTTGACACGTTTTAAAGGTTAAGAAAATGCTCAATTCATTTCTCCGTCTAAGGCTTAAAGATCTACCTCTCAACTCTAGTTTTTTAATGTTTGGTTTCCAAAAATTATTGGTCAAGAGTGAAGTTCAGTTATTGTTGTAAGTGCAGTAAGTAGCAATTCTACTGGCATGATTAAGATAATTTCACCAGGAAACTGAAGCGTTTTTATGGGGGATAGACTGAGAGAAAGAGAAGATGTGCTTGAAAATCAGATAAATTCTCCCCTAGCTCTCTCCTTGTGGGTTAGATGTGTTGATTGACAGGTGGTGTTTTATGTGTCCATTCTTGGAACTGAGCTTGACCAGGAACCAACAGTGCTTGTTGGTACGAATGAGAAGCAAATGCTAGAGTTAAAAAAAAAAAAAAGAAAAAAAAAAGCTCTTGGATTCTTCTGTCTGAAAATGTAGGAATAAATTATTTGGTTGGACTGGTTTGGTTAAACTTGATTTGGATTTAGATTTTATTGACCCTGGAGCCAACTTTGACTTGTGTGGTGAGGCATGAAGGAAGAAGCTCATCCGTTTTGGACCACACCAGAGAAGGACATAGCTATTTTTTTAGGTTGTCCTTTTCTGGTCCTTTCTTTGCAATTCTGTAGAATAAAGTGTTAGACAGGGCAGTATTTCTTTATGTGTGTGTGAATGTGTGTGCCTATGCATGCATGTGTGTTATATATATGTGCGCATGTATGTGTTCATGTGCATGCAGGTTATGTTTACACATGTGTAAGTTGGTGCATCATCTCTATCCATTGCTATTTATTCTTTTATTTAGAAGCTTCACCCTAGGGCATGCTCTCCTCTGTCTAGCTCCACACTTTTTTTTAAATTAAGAGTTGCAGCTGATTCTCTTAATTGGGCTTTCACAAGCAATTTTTGGTGCATGATTTTAATACCCATATGATGATGTTTTACTATCTACCTATCTGTCTGTCTGCCTATCTATCTATCATCTGTCTAATTTGCCACTTATTTTACTATAACAGATCATTCTTTGAACTATATAAAACAGAAGTGGACAATTTTGGAGACCTTACTGCTGTACCATACTCCTACTGATGCTGAGGACTCTTGTGATTCCAACTGAGTCCATTGGGATGGTCATTGGGATGGGTCTATGAGGCTCAATTTCAGTGGTGGAGGTAGAGTTTTCCTCTTCATGGAAAAAAAAAACCCTTAGGACCAAGCAATATCCATATTTATTCTTATATCTCTTGCTTCTTAATTTCTCTTAAGGATTGATAGTGTGAGGTGCGTGTGTGTGTGTGTGTGTGTGTGTGTGTGTGTGTGTGTGTGTGTGCAGTGTGTAAGTGTGAGCCTAAGTTTGCATAAATTTGGATGTTAACATACCACAGGTTATGTACAGGTCTCATTCTTCATCTGATACTCTTGTTTGAGGAAGAAAATAGTTCCTTCGTGGTTTGCTGCTACATAGGCCAGGCTAACTGGCCCACAACTTTTTTTTTTTTTAAGATTTATTTATTTATTATGCATACAGTTTTACAGAAGAGGGCACCAGACCTCATCATAGATGGTTGTGAGCCACCATGTGGTTTTGCTGGGAATTGAACTCAGGTCCTCTGGAAGAACAGTCAGTGCTCTTAACCTCTGAGCCATCTCTCCAGCCCTGGCCCACAACTTTTTAAGAATTTACCTGTCATGGCCTCCTGCCCTTCCAGGATTCCAGGTGCTACTGTGCCCTCGTAAGAGCTCTGAACTCAGATCCCCAGATTGTGTGGTAAATACTTTATCCTGTGTCATCTCTACAGTTCAGGTTTTATTTTTTTAAATACATCATTTGTGATCTTGACAGTTTAAAAGTGTGTGTGTCTGTTAAAATATTAATCTTAATTCTAGATTATAATTGTATATCCCACCTGCCACTTTCAGTTGGCTTTAGTAGAGGGTAGGCAAAGAGATTTAACTCATCACATTCCAAGTTATTTCCAAAATATAGTTTCTTATTTTATTTTGTGACTATTCTTCCTTCTGAAACTCTTCCTGCCTTTTAAGCCCGAATTCTCCTGGTTTTAGTTCCAGAGCCCAGTCGTCAGCCTGGAGTCTACTTCTCCATCTTCTCTGCCAACCAGAAAATTGTATCTAACCCTAGGGGGTTTAAAACATTATTCTCTTCTAATATGCTTTCAAGCTAGACTCTCATGGCTCCCTAATTAAATGTCTCTCCACTAAGGACATCATTTGAACATTTGTTAGGTTAAATGTTTGAAACAGAACTCTGAGTTTATTCCAAGTTTGCTCTCCCTTTTTCACTTCCCATGGTTGAGAACAGTCCTACCATTTTCTAGTATTGCTCAGTGACCTGCCAATGAGCTTGGATTTCTGTCTTTCTCTTGAGTTCACAGTTTCTAGGCTCATCAGTGGATTCCTTTACTTTGCCTCTCAGATATCTAGAGTGTGATTACATTGTGTAATATTCATTGTATCCATCCAAACATAGTGGCCTCAGTCACCATCATGTGCAGGAGGAATTCTCAACCTTTGACTTTGGTGACCACTTTTTCTAATAGTGCTATTCTCTGTTCAGAAATCAAAGTGAGTTTAAATAAGTGTAAAAGTATTACTGAATCACTTTTCATGTCAGTCAAAAATATTTCAGCCACAGAAAAAATTTCATTTTTTTAAAAAACCTGTTCAAGTTTATTTAATTTTTCATATCTGTAACGTGGCTATAACAATATGGACCAACATCTAAGGTGCTTCACTTTACTAAATCAGTTTATAGATTTGGAGCAAGTCACTGGGATAGAGTGTCCTAGCAATAAATGTCATTGGTATTGTATCTGTTCTATTTCTCATTATAGTGAAAAAAATACCTGAAATAAATCACTTCAGAGTCAAAGAATTTATTTTGATTGACAAGTTCAGAAGTTCATTCCACAGTTTCTTGGTCTCACATGCTTGGGAAGAACAGAGGCACAAAGGGAGCAGGGACATGATGTCTACAAGAACCCAACCCCTGTGACCTATATCCTCTATAGATACCACCTCCAAGTTTCTAGCATCTACTCAAATAGAATCATCAAGATGGGGCATAAGATATAATGGAAAAGTCTATGGGAGGTATTTCCTGCCAATTATTATTTGAAAATACATGGTGTGTTTTACTTATTCATTTTCCTATAGCCCAAGATGGCAGAGGCTGAAATAGTCATAGTCTTTATTGTCTTCATTATTAAGGAATTGGAGGTCTGGTCCAAGACTGAATGTCTGGGTAATTTACTCATCTACTCATCCTTTCATGTCACATAAGCAGAGTTTCTGTCATGGGCCAGACATTGCTCTTACCTTTAGGACTACAGAGATAGATGGTTCCCATCTCTGAACTAGTGAGTTACCTCTCTCACAGGAAGACAGTTATCAAGGATGTAATTGTAGTAGAAAGACCTAAGTGTCCAGATTAGGAGAACCCCCTAGGGAAAGAGTCTGAGTGTACAGATGTTTTGGACAGGAATCTTATATTCAATGGTGACTTGCCAGAGTGAGCCAACATTTTGGTTTCTTGAAGTCATCTTAGATAAGTGAGAGTGAGAAGTAGAAACATGGTTATTGGCTTTCCCAGATAATTTTCAAAAGTGTATGTATTCATGAATGTGTATGTGTGTGTGTGTGTGTGTGTGTGTGTGTGTATAGAAGAATATCACAGTATCTGTATGAAGATCAGAGGACTCTGTTGAAGTTGGTTCTCTTCTTCCATCATGTAGGTGGTCAAGTGTGACAGCAAGGCCTGTCACCCTTCAAGCTATCTTCAACCTCGTGTTCTTAGATCTTATTAAATATGTACATTACAAGGAAAATAAATTTTCAAATCAGCAGGGTTTTGTTTTTAAACTATTTCATAGACTCTAAGAAAAGAAAAGCTGAGGCAGAAAAAAAAATCCACGTCTTGAGTATCTGCATCACACTCCATAGAATGAGAGTCATACCTGGCCTGGCTCTGGAAGTAATGAAGCATTCTTTGCCAGCTGGGCAACAATCTTCTTGAGTGTTGAATTTCCTACACACTGCACAAAAGGAACTTGAAGAACATTTAAAGCAAGAAAAAGACTACATGGATCATTATGGACAGAAACAAGTCAAAGCATGCATATATGTGCATCCTCATATCTGAGCTGTTACATATAATATCATCATAGGCATGGAGGTGGGAGGTTGACCCTGGGCATTATTTCTCAGGAGCTGACCACCTAATCTTTTTTAAAACAGAACTTCTACCTGGGACCTTGTGCTTGGTGATTCAGACCGGCTGGCAAGTGAGCTCCATAGAGTCTTCTGTCTCTACCTCTCCAGTAGATTACAAACTTGCCACCTGACACCATACTCACAAGAAAGATGTGTGATTAAAACTCTACTCTAGCATCTCTATTTCATAGTCGTATGCTCTTGTATAGGACAACCTCCTGTGATTTGAAAATTAGCATAACATCTAAAAGATTATGAATAAAACATAAAATGCAATTAGCCATCATAAGAATTATTAATTCTCACTCTTACTATGCAACAATTAGACAAAGTGAATATATAAATTGCACACAAAAGTGTTGCTTGTAACACTCCCTTTTTTCTCTGCCTGCTTTGTTCTTCTCTGCCTTTCTCCCCTCTCCCTATCTTCTATTTTCTTCCCTCCCTCTTTCCCTAGTTCACCTCTTTTTTTCCCAATTTCTTTTCTTCCTCTCTTCATTTCTTTCTTCTTTCTTTCTGACAGTGTCTCATCATACAGCTCAGAATGACTCAAAACTTTACTGATAGCAGACTGGCTTCACACTTTGGATCTTTCTGCCATGGCTTCTTGCTGAGGTTAGAAATACACGCCACCACATCTACCTGGTTTTTCCCTTACTGGTTTTTTTCTTTATAGTGCCGAGAATTCATGCCCTTATGTACTTAGTATGCTATTTTCTTTATACTTAACAACTCAGGTATTTCAACTAGCAGATTCAATACATTGCTGCCCATATGACTTTCTGTGAATGGGTTCTGTGAGACAGAAAGTACCATCCATAAGGTCAAGGTTCTGAGACGCTGTCACAAGAACACTCATCCCTTTCTCTTTTCTTAGCCTAAGAGCAAAAGGCTTAGATACTAGACCTTTCCTGTGACTCTTTGTTACCTCTGTCTCTTTTTTCATATTTTAGTCTCTGTCATTTCCCTGCATACCCTCTAGACAAAATAACCCCCTTTCTACTACTACGCTTATCTTTACAAGAACTCTTTTAAAAAATTCTATTCACTGTATGATGCATGCAACTATTACATATTTTAGAACTGGAGTGGAAAATTAAAAAAAAATCAAATTGGTAAAATGTGATAAGTTTCCAAGAAAGACACATGATGTTTGCAAATATTCAGAGAACCTTGCAAAACTCCAGATGACTAGACACAATTAATCAAATTGAGGATTTTACTGAGAAGAGACTTAGCTGCTTGGGAGTGGAAGGTGCTAGAAACATCTTGAGGATATTTGAGCAGATGAAGTTTTTATCTAAAAAGAAAGAAGAAGAAGGGTTAGCTAGAAAGGAAAAGACTCAGCACAGAATGGCACGTCACCAATTTGATCTTTAATCTGGACCTTTGTGACCAAGCACAACTTTTGCAGCCTTTACTTTGTAATATTATCATGAAATATGCTTATTCTTATGGCATAACTTGTTGGAATATCTTATGCAAATAAAAATGTGGCTTTGGATGAAGGAACATCAATGCACTTTAGAACCGATGCAAGAAAACACGGGATAATACCAACAAATTCATTTTGTAAATACACACTTAGAGTGAATTATAAGTAATTATAAAGTAATTATGCAAATTACCAAGTGACAGTGAGTTAATATAGCAGATATTTAAGAAGCAAATTATTGTTGTTCGGCTTTTTGCAATACTAATGTTAATTACCAAAGGCTGTGCTATAGTTTGGCAAGAAAACTGAGCACTAAGGGAGGCCTGAGGATATCAGAGGTGGGAGAGAAACACCAGATTACCTGCAAACTGTGTTAAGAATGCAGCATTTTCCTGACTTTTAAGAGTTTTAACTATTTTACTCTTTGGCAATTTTATGCATGCATCTATTGTATTTTGATCACTTTTCAATTCTTTCTTCTTTCCAAATCCTTCTCCTACTTTCAGGTATCTTAAAATATTTTATTTTTATGTTTTGGTTTTTATTTGTGTGTGTGTGTGTGTGTGTGTGTGTGTGTGTGTGTGTGTGTGTGTGCAAAAGACCATGCATTGGATCTTTTGGACTTGGAGTTACAGACTATTGAGATCCAGCTGGTGTACGAGCTTTGAACTGCACTACAGTCTTCTCCCAAAGTAGCCAGTGCTCCTAGCTCAGCTTCTGGCTCTTTTTTTTTTTTTAAGTGATTCACTGAGTTTAATTAGGGTTACTTACATGAGAATGGATGTAGAGGATGTAGAGGTCATTTCCCAGAGAATGAGCAATTTACCAGTTGCTACACTTCTGAAATAAAAAGACACATTGTTTCCAACACCCATTAACTTTCATTTTTTTTTCTTGATATATGGACCTTAAAAAACAGCTCAGCCCAGTGTTCATAAGCCAGCACTGCTAGCCAGTGATAACATTTCCTTTGACAGACATTTGTCAAAGCAACATTCACATGTGGAACAGAAGGAAGTCTGTGTAAGTTTGGGAAATCAATGCAGTTTTTAATGTAACAATGATGGTAAGAAATCACAGGAACAAAACAAGGCACAACATTTGTTTCCCATAAACTGCTCTGCTTGTGCAATATTTTAATTTTACCTTCTGTATTAGTCAGGGCTTCTATTGCTGTCATAACCACTAGTACCAAACAACTTGTGAAGGAAACAGTTTATTTTAGCGTTTAGCTGATAAGTCCATCACTGAGGAAAGTCAAGGCAAAGAACTCAGAATGGGAACTTGGAGCTAGACACTGACGTGAAACCATGAGCAAATGCTGCTACCGACTTGTTCCTGATGTCCAGTCTGCTTTCTTACAGCACCCAGGACTACCAGCCTCCAGGGGAGCTCTGCTCCTGGTGAGCTGATTCCTCCCACGCCAACCATCAATCAAGAACGGACAGCACAGGATTTCACACAGGACAAACTGGTGCTGACATTTTTCAATTGAAGCTTCATTTTCCAAAATGACTGTAGCTTGTGTCAAATTGGCATAAAGCCAGACAGCACATCACTCAAAGTTTTATTCCCAGGCACAATGTAGGCAAATAGCAGCTGTATGTGCTCTTGTTTGTATATATGCATGTTTGTTCCCAGTGCATGTATGGAAAAATGGAAGGAAACATTGAGAATTGCTCCTTTGGCCCCTTCTGTCTCTTGTTTGGGACAAGGTCTCTCATTGGCTTAAAAGTCCCCCAGCTAGCTGACTCACAAGCTTCCAGGGATCTGCTGGTCACCACATCCCATCTTACAGCACTGCAATTATATGTCCTTTCCAATCACTGTACATGGCTTTTTACATGAGTTCTGGGGATTCAAACTCTGTTCCTCATGCTTGAGAGGCAAGTTCTTTACCAAATGAATCCTCTGAATCAACTTTGATGGTGATGTACAACTTACACTGGGACTTCACTTCCAAGGCTAGGGCTCTTTAGGGTATAACTACACCACTGAAAAGTAGTTTTATATCACTGGAGAAATAAAAAAGAGACCCAAACAAAGTGCCCAAGTGGGTGCACTAGTGTCCAGGCCCAGGAACTTCATGGCAATAAATCAGTTATTCTCAGATCACTGCATAGGGAATACCTATGTTGAGCCCTTCTGCAGTGGAGGGCAGTGGTGATGTCTAAAGCTAAGTGAGGCTAATAGAAGACAGGATTCTGACTTTGCTGATTGGTTTACTTGTTCTGCAGGAAGGGTAGTCAGTGCCTTTTCAGGAAAAAGAGAGTTCTTCTGTTCTCTCTTTCCTTTCTCTCTTTCTTTCATTCCTTTTAGTGTGAGGACAGTTAGGGTTAGGTGTGAGGACAGTGAGGGTTAGCTGTTGCTCATCAGCTGCTGCCCCCTCCCTTATTTTTTGATTGAAAGTCTCTATTTTGAAGCTTGCTGATTGAGTCCTACTGACCAGATGTTAGCTTGAGGGATCTTGTATGTGCTTCCCTAGCTCTTGATCACAAGCCTGTGCCACAGGCTCAGTTTTCTGTCAATGTTCTACAGATGGAATTCAGATACTCATGCTTGAAAAGTAAGCACTGTACCCAGGATATCACATCCCCAGCATGGAAATATCCCTTCAGAAAGAGAGCAGTAGTAGATTTAGTCCTCTGGTTCACCTTATATCTCACTAGTAAGCCAAAGAGATGTATTTAATTGGGTACAAATGAGTCAAAATCAAATTAGGACACAGCATCTCAGAAGCCATATAGTCCTAAGGAAAAGGGTTCAGTCCTGAGAGTCAAGGAGCTTTGTAATGACCATAAACAGGTCAAATCTACCTTTAGAAACACCATCTGAAGGGAAGTAATAAACATAAAACATATCCTTCAGATCCAGTGCAGCGGTAGCCAGCCAGGCAGTGCCAGCCCAGATGACCCTTTTGTTTGTGTTCAAATCCGTGCTGCATTCCAAGCCGTCCAGGGTGTCACTGTGTCATATTTTTCTTACCTCAAGTGTCAGTGTTCCACGAGGCAAGCAAATGCTCTTTGTGCCTCAAACCAGATTAGAATTCAGTGCCTCTGTGTCTGCTTTGACAGTTCTGAACTAGATCCACTATTTAGAAATATTCTAAAAGGCAACTACATTAATTTACAAAAAAGAATTTATGGGATTATAGAGAAGCTCATGTGCCATCTTTCCTTCAGTGAAATGCAGAGAAGTAAACATTAAGATCTGACCAGTGGGAAAAAAGTCATATTTACTTATAAAAATGAAAAAAATCTCAAGCTATTTTTATTATCATTTTTGCTATATTAATTAATTGTAGTGTGTGTGTGCACACGCATGTGCATGCGCGTGCACACGCTAACATGTCTGTACATGATAAGGTATCTATAAGCACAATAGAGGATAACTTAAGGGATATAGTTCTTTCCTTCTACCACATGGACTCTGTGGATCGAATTCAGTTCTTTGAATGTTAATCTATATTCTCTTGCCCATTGAACCATCTCAATGACCCTTATAACATCTTTATAATTTATGTAGATTTATACTATGCTACCTCTCCCCACCCCGACCTTTACTTTTGTACAGATGCTATGAGAGAATATGCAATTTCACTAACATAGTTATGTACACACAGATATCCAAATCCCAGCATAAAATAAACAAGTGCTTTGACTGAAACAAAAGTTACACTTACTCAGAAGCAATGCAAGAAAAAAAAAAAAGGCTAGATAGATTGTTGAGAGCATAAAGGCTCTAGTTGCTAAGGATGAGGTTTGGAGTCCAATCCTTGGAATCCACACAGTGACAGAGAATGACTTCTGAAAGTTATCTTTTGACCTTCACACCATTGCTCTGGCAAATGCACATGTACACACACAATATGACTTAGGAAGGAGGCTATAAATATGGTGATGGTGCTTAAAGCTTTTCTAATGAGTCTGAGTTGTGTGGAGAGCATGGATCTGCAGTTAAATGGTACAAGATGCATGAAGACAATAATAGCAAATAGCCCTGCTTGTTGGAACCAGTTAATGCTCAGGAAATAGAATCCCAGTATAGTTTCTAGATCAGAAACACCTCACCACTGAAAATGTGTTAAAATGCAAATTTTAAAGGTTTTTCTATAGCTACTGAGAGAAACTGTGAGAGCTATGCCTCTTGATATAAAAAAACAGGGAAATTGTATGTGTGTGTATGTGTGTGTGTGTGTGTGTGTGTGTGTGTGTGTGTGTGTGAAAAGCAGGCATAGACTGGGTGGAGCTGAACTTTATAATAGTCTTTCTTCTTCAGCTGTGGGGGACATTCACCTCCATTCTTCTAATCCCATAGAATATAGAGGAGGAGATAACAAGAATCTCAGCCTGGTGGATCTCGAAGTTATTAAAATGATATGGCTAATGACTGTCTAAGTTAGTTACTGTGTGAGTTAATGTGACAAAATAGCTGACCAAAGCAGCTTAGGGGAGGGTTTATTCTTGTATATAATTCATGGGTACAGGCCATCATTGAGGGAAAGGCACAGCTATAGGAGTGTGAGGCATTCACAGTCAGGAATCAGAGAGAGATGAATACTGGTGCTTATCTTGCTGATTCTTTTATTCAATTTGGCCCAAGGTGTGGTGCTTCCTATGGCCCAGGGTAGATCTTCCCACCTCACTTAACCAAACCTGGAAACTCTCTCCGAGATACACTCATCTTCTAGGCAACTCTAGATGCTGTCAATTGAATCAATACTAACTAACCATCATGCTTTCCTTATGTAATAATCAAAGAGCTACCTACTTTGTTGTTTTCCTTTCACATTCCTAATGTAAACATTTACTAAGTAACAGATAAGAAACTTTGCTACATCCATATAGATGGACCTACCTTCAAACACCACAGATTAGCATAATCTACCTTGCATGTGGAGGCCACAGAATTCTTGGGGGAAGGATACCTTTTAAGTCTTCTCAGCCAAAGAAACCCAATAGCTTGCCCTCTATCCCTTCTGATGCTGTTTAAATAGCTCATGGGGGTTAAGTCAGATTTTTCAAAGTACTATTTGAATAATATTAACTTGGTATATTTTGTTGGAGCCCCCAAAGATTTAATTTTTAAAAAATGCTCCTTGATCATTAGCACAATTGGTGTCCTCATTAATAACCTGAGCTGCCAACTTCCATGTCCTGGTTACCTCTGCTCGCTGTTTGCAAGCTGGTCACAAGGAGCACTCTCAAATCATTGCATAATAATCAATTTGCTTTGCTTTGCTTTGCTTCTGGATTCATTAAATTGTCTTCAAGGATGCCCATTAAGCATGCATTTCTCATCAACTAAGTGGTTCAAAATAAGAGCCTTTGAACACTTCTAATTAGCTGGGTAAAGTTTAGAACAAAGTTATCAAAGACCTCAAAAGACAGGTGTTTGCAGTTTTAGGCCACACAATGCTAGTGGCATAATAATATGAAACTATAAATGCACTTTTATTTTATTTTTTTTTTACCCTTGAAGATCTCTTTGAAAAACCAAGATAAAAGAGAGTTCATTATTTATAGGACTTGCCACATTTTTGGATAATAATTGTTATTTAGGTTAATTCACTTGAGTAAGAAACAAGTTGCCTGTGTGGAGAGTGATGGATAGACTTTGAAAGCCCCCACCCCCAGGCTTTGAGGGAGTCTCTAGTCCTCAGACATGTAACATCTAAGAAAGAGTATTATAGTACTTCCAGAATGGAAAACTTTTTTCCTAGGAAGAAAGCAACTGTAGACCCTATTATTATTGAGCTATAGAAATGGGAGATATTTTGTAAGACTACCTGTAAAATTTGAAGGGCATAATGAGAAAACCAGTAATATCTCTGAGGTATCCTCAGTCTTAGTTGACAACTGGATTAGATCTGTAGTCAACTAAGAGACATAACCTCCTAAGTCTTTGAAGGCATTTCCAGGAAGGATTAGCTGAGGTATGGGAATCTTTCCCTAGGTATGGCACCTTCCAAAGGGGTCTGGGTATAAAGAGGTCCCAGGAAGAGGCAGTCTGCTTACTTGCCTGCCTTTATTACTTGCTGGTAAGTGGATCTATTCCTTTGGTCTTGCTGCTGATGCCGTCCTTCACAGAATGAAGAAACCAGCTTCATCAGCGTCCTACTGTGGCTTAAAGACTACCACCTTTCAGTGTCACACTGGAAGTACTGAGTGATCCAGCTTCATGAAATTAGCAACTACTGGGGTCTCAGGCTTTCCAGCGTACAGACAGCCATTGTTGGACTAACCAACCCCTGTTAGTTGTATTCCAACCTAGCAAACCCCTTTAATAATATAACCTATTGTTCTTGAGACCCCTAACTAATACAGTCATCTCAGGAAAGCAGTTCTCAATCCTAGCTATAAACTGTAATTATTGATGAGGTTTGGATAAATTTTCATGGCTGAGCCTTACCCCAGGTCAATCAAGAATTTCTACTGGTGGTATACCAATAACATAGTACTTTTTTAAAAAGCTGTTCAGATTATTTAAATTGAAACCAAGGTTGAGGATTATTATCTTAGAATGTACCAGTCATCAATTTCTGGTTCCTGAAGTAGAACTACTGTAGTCCACTTGGAATAGAGGAATGGTCCTTCCATTTTACTAGGAAAATGTGCGATACTCCTAAGTGGTTAACCATTTCCCTGTGGTATGCTTTACAGAAAAACACCAGTAAGATAATTCACAAGGTTTTAGTTTCTTTTAGTTGCTTTATTAAATCTTTAAAAATTGTTGAGTTGAATTTTACATTAGTGAATATTAAAATGACTTTGCATTCAAACTGGTTTAATCATTATTCAATGATCAAGTCTGTTACCTACTCACAGTCAAGTCCATGTTAATTTTAGCTCAGTATTTCAGAAGGTTGCAGACTATGATGGCAGGAAAATGTGGTAAACTAGTCTGGTTTTAGGTACTGAGTACAGGCAACAAGGGCTCTTTCACACTTTGGTGGATAAGAAAGCAGAGAGAGGTAGGTGGATCTCTAAGTTCAAGACCAGCCTCATCTACAGAGCCATTTCCAGGACAGCAAGGGCTATGCAAAAAAAAAAAAAAAAACCCTATCTTAAATAAAAACAAAAACAAATAAAAACCAAAAATAAATAATAAAAAAGGAAGAAGGGAAGAAAGAAAAAGAAAGAATAAAATAAGGAAAGGAAAAAGAGGAAGAAACATAAGATGGAAGAAAAGATCAGAAAAATTAGTCAGAACCAGGGATATGTTCAGCATTCAAAGCCCCAGGCTTAGTGAACCTGCTTCCTCCAGTCACCCACAGCCTTCAAAGTAGTGTGAGAAGATGGGGGATCATACACTTAGAACACAATCCTTTGAAAGATATTTCAGCTTTAAATTGTAACCTTGAGCGTACAGGTGAGTCTGATGAGAACCTTGACTTCTGACCTACAAATAGAAACCATGGAAGAGGTTACCTGTGCCAATGCGTTGGCGGGTATGAGTGAAGATGGACTCGTGTTCCTTAAGGGGCCTTAAGGTCTGACCACAGGGAGTTTAATTATGCTCCAGTAAGTAAATGAGCAGCTTGAATGGGCTTTTTTTGTAAATGGGGAGATCATAAGAGTGGGTATGAAACTGAGAGGACTGATAACTGAGTTTGATGAGGTGCATGATGTAAAATCACCAAGTAATAAAAATATTATGGAAAAAAAAAAGAAAAAAAAGAAACCATGGAGCAGGCAGACAATGAAGAGTGAAGTCTAATAAAGCTATAGACTTTATTAATGTGTATACACTCATTAATTCTGGATATTAATGAGTGTATACACATTATGAAGCGGTTTTATGAGAATGGCTTATAACTGATAGGGGCTGATAGTGCAACAGTGCCCATCTGTACCTGGGGAGACTGAGGACACTGTAGCTACTCAGTCCACATAGTTGGAGGTTCCTATTATCCCCATCCCCTCTGAGCCCCACAGAATTTTTTCAATGTTCTTAGGTTCTAGAGAGTTGACATAGGAGATCTGGGTGAATAAGTGAATTAGATGCCCTAGCATGGTAGTTAAGGCTCTGAGGAGCCTTCAGCTGTGGCCCCATCTACCCTCTAGAATATCTAAGCCTTAGAAAACTTAAATGGTTTATTTGATGAACCTGGAAAAGATATTATATAGTCTATATTATCTCTTTATATACTCTACCTGTATTTTTTTAATTAGTTGAATGTTGAAAGCAGAAGCTATGATTTTGTTTGGCCAGACCTGTTCTGTGAACTGTGAAGTTGGTGGTGTCCCCTGTGTTTTAGAATCATGAACTACAAAGGTTGATTTTGTGTTCATTGATTCTTCAGGTTAAAGTAGACTAGATACTGGGGTTGTAGCTCAATGAGTAAGAGCTCATATTGGTCTTGAAGATGACCTTAGTACGCAGCACCCATGTAGGGCAGATTACAACCACCTGTAAGTACTGCTTCAGGAGCTTCCATTTTCATCAGCACCTGCACATAAACTCCTACACACAAAATTAAAATGAAAATACATTTTAAAAAATGATTGTTACACGTGTCACAGATGCTCTGACAATGCTGGCAAAGGCAGAAGCAGTGTCAGCTTAAACAAATAACATAGGTACACAACTCTGCATGTTCTAAGTGGATCAGATGTCCTAATTTTATACCGTGGCTGCCAGATGGGAGGTGAGTGCTTAGAACTAACATCTGGCAATGGCTATTAAATAAAGAATGAAAACAAGAGTTAGTAAAGACATTTTCCCCCTTCCTTGCTTTAGGCTTTGGTTCAAACTAATTTTCTTCTGTCCTCTATTGCTTCTTATGATGTAGAATTTTATTTTCTGGGGAATTGCAGACTCTCTAGAAGAGCATATTAAACGATTATTCTTATCACTGAAGGCTGTTCTTTGACAGGTACACTCAGAGACTAAAGAGAAACACCTTCCCCTGGAGACAATAGAGAATAAGGATAAAGAATATGTGGTATAATTCTAATGTAGTACAGTCCAGTCATGCTGGGGAAATGTGATGAATAATTCAGGAAGATATAAAGTAAAAATTTGGAACCTTTTGTACCACCAGTAGCAATCTTGGGGGTTGGAAGCTAGAAAGACATACCAAAGAATTTTGCTGTATTATTGGATGTTGGCTTGAAATTCAGTGTTATTTTTTTCTGGGTCGTTGGCCGTGATCCAGGGTGTCCTGAGAATGGCTGACAAGTTAGAAATGGATAAAGTAAGATCAGGGGACAAGTCAGTGAGTGACCCAAGGGGTGCGAAACTAAGACCTTGCTTTATGCAATAACAGGGGACTTATGCTCTGTCTCTGTTGCAGTTATGGTGGTATTTGCCTTGTAACCTAAGGAGTTCTTTGGTTATCTAAGTCACTTCAAACTCCAAGAGTTTTCTTAAGCTTGTAGAAGCATTTTGAAGTTGAAAATATAATGACTACAGAGCACCAGTGTCGGAGTTTAACTGTGTCTAGGCTGAGGATGTTGACTAGGTGACTACTGGTCCCTGGTGTGTGTGGTATGTGGTGTGTACTCATGCATATGAATATGTAAACTAGAGTTTGATACTGATTGTTTATCCTTTATCACTCTCTACCCTGTGGTTTGAGACAGCCCCTCTCATTAAACTGGCCATCAAGCTCTATGACTATGTCTGTCTCTGCTCTCTCACCCCTATTGTTGTGTTCTCAGGTTCTGACAGCCAAGCTTGGCTTTTCAATGGTACTGGAGACCCAGTTCAGATCTTTTAAGCTTGTACACCAAGCATTGTACTCACTGAGCCATCTCTCCAGACCCTGACATTTTTTTTTCTTCATTTTACACAGATTTGCAAATCTCAGGCTACTTTAAAGCTGTCCAAGGACTCAAAAGTTGAGAGCACTGAAGGTCTAGGAGATTTGATTGCTGCCTTTCTAAATACTATTTTTAGTCATTGTGGATACTCAGATGGACATTCACTCAGAAATCATAGCCATTCAGATTTGGATTTCACTCTAAAATAAGAAATTTGGACAGGGTTGTTCTCCCAGAACACTTGGTCATGCAGCCACTCCCCCAAATGCTGTGATGTCAATGCAAATGTGATGTTCCCTGGGAACAGACTACAGCTTTCTAATGCCACATTTCTAAGAGTATGTTCTTCTAACTGCGGGAGTTGGAGTTTAAGACACAGGGACTGATAGTACACATATTTTTAAAATATTAAGTAAGATAAAACAGGTCTAACACATCAAAATACAAGAAAACAAATAGGAGCAAAAGAGCCCAATAGAAAATGCAAAAAAAAAAAAACCAAAAAACCAGAGACCCACTATGCTGCCTACTCAGGAATCCCATAAAAACCCTGAATTAGAAGACATAATATATACACAAAGGACATGTAAAACAAGAGAAGAAAAAAATAAACGTAAAATAAGATAAAATTTTAAGAAAAAAAAAATCATTGATACAACATTATAAGAAAAGAACCTCCAAACACGCTGTTGACGTTGTTTTTTGTTGGCCATTTACTGTGAGGCATGCAGCTTACCATTAAGAGTAGTTTGTTTTCCCGATGAGATTCTCTTGGAGGAAACTAAATTATTATTTGCTTTCAATTGGAGATTATTTCTGATTTAGGATGGGAACATTCATTCACTTCTCCATTCAGGTCTAGGATCTCATCAAATGGCCGACCTGTGCAGACCCTAAGAATGCTGTCTCATTCTTTGTGAATTCATATGTGATTTGATCTTGTTAATTTATAGAACCTTGTTTCCTTGGTGTCCTCTATCTTTTCTGCATTTCACACTCTTTTAACCTCCTCTTCCCTGAGATTCCCTAAACCACAATGGGACAGATTAAATGGCGATATCTACTTAAGGCTGGGTGGTCCAAGGTCTCTCATTCTCTACATATTGTATTGCTGTGAGTCTTGGTATTTTTATCTTCTGTAAAGGGAAGCTTCTCTGATGATGGCTGAGCAAGGAACTGATATGTGAGTAGAGCAGAATGTCATTAGGAATACTTTTATTGTAACATGTTGATTTCTGTTGTTTGTTGGCTTGCTTGTTTGGAACAATAGTATTTGCTTCTACACTAGGTCTCTGGGCTATCTAGTCTTCAGGTTTTGGTCATGCAAGCAATGCTGGTTATGACTTACATCTCATAGAGTAGGTCTTAAGTTAATTAAGATACTTTTTGGTTACTCATATAAGTTTTGTGCCACTATTACACTACTATATCTTGCAGGTGAGACATTATTATAGATCAAAGAGATTAAGGATCCTTCTTACTTTTTGTCTTCTTCTGTCTTTTCTTTCTCTTCCTCCTCCTCCTTCCTTTACTCTGATAGGAATTTATCAGTGATTCCCAGGGTCACATATCACATAAAATATATTTAGAATAAAAGCTGAACTACAGTTGCAAGGTATCATAGGGGTCTTTTGCCTAAAAAGAATACTTAATGAGTACTTTGTATAATAGAGATTTTTTTCTTCTATCAAAAATAATCCCCTAAACTTAACAAATTAAAGCATTTCCAATTAACAAGTCCTAAAAACAGCACTGTCGTCTGTTATTTGAGTGCTATCAATAGGCATAGAATTGAAACAAAAGATGTTTAGCAGGGCCAGGACATAGTTTTACAGTCTCCAAATGAAGTGTCAGGGCAATGAGCTGCCTCTTGGAAGGTTGATGTGACTAATTAAGAGCCTTGTATATACACAGGAAACAAGTAGTAGCAGACAGACAGAAATGAGGCAGAATAACTTATCCAGACAAAAAAGAGGTTCTTATTTAATTTTGGGGAGGGCAGTGACATGACACAATATTGCACAAATTCTATTTGGTATTATAATAAAAAAAAACTTGGAATCGTATGTTGGGAAAAACTAAAATATCAGAGAGACAGAGAAACAAACTACACCTACTTTTCACCCAGTCAACTCTTCAGGCCAAACAGGATAGGTTCTGTTTCCAAGAATCCTCTGAAAGGTATGCCAGGGGCTCTGGGTCTGTAGACTGAAGATGGATGCCTCAACATTACAAAGGAAACTTGAGTGATTGTTCAGGCAGACAGGTGTCATCTCTGTCATTTTTAGATTTTGGAAGTTGCTTGTATTTCCTGGTTGTTTGGGTAATATTATATCCTTCAGTAGTCTTTGTTGTAGTTTAAGATTTGAGAACTATTGGCATAGTTTTTCTTAGATATTTTAAAAGATGTATCAGATATGAAACTTTAGATTCACAAGGATAAGGTATACAATAGAATATTTTCTTTTAATTTTTAAATTACAAATAGACTAGATATTATAACTGTAATCCTTGCTAGATAGCTGTTTTATTATATGTAATTTTACTATATTAAAATTGAAACCTTCCTTTTTGATTAGACAGAAAAGAGGAAGGGTAATGGGAATGTTCATCTGTATGCTGTAAATAAAGGAACTATTTTGGCCTGTGATAGGTACCATAGAAGTAGGCAGGGAAATTGAGGTTCAGGTATGAGGAGTGCTGAGTCAGACAGACTCCATCCAGCTGCCAAAAAAGAAACTTGTAAGGTCCCATATGAGCTGGGCCACAGCCACATGGCCAGATAGAATAATGGAAATGGGCTGAATTGAGATGAAAGAGCTATCTAACAATGTTCTTGAGACATAGGCCAAATATGATAAAATTAGTATAAATGTCTGAGTCATTTTGGGGTGTGTGTGACTGTGGCAGAGTCAGACTGCTGGCCTGGATAGGGACAGAAACTGTACAACAGGTGTGTACAGAGAGCTACCAGTATCTAGCTCCGTTAGGCCTTGAACTGACAGAGATCTATCTGTATCTCATAAATGCTGGGATTAAAGATGTAGATCACCATTTCCTGACCTTCATGACTTGGTTTTGTGGGTGACTCTGTCCTCTGATGTTCCAGACCAGTTTTTATTAAATATACAATATATTACCAAAGCATAGCAGATACAAGCATTTGCCACCAAGTCTGATGAGTATAGTTCCTGGGACCTACATTGTGGAAGGGGAAGTCAACCAACTTCTTCTTCTTCTTCTTCTTCTTCTTCTTCTTCTTCTTCTTCTTCTTCTTCTTCTTCTTCTTCTTCTTCTTCTTCTCCTCCTCCTCCTCCTCCTCCTCCTCCTCCTCCTCTTCTTCTTCTCTTCTTCTTCTTCTTCTTCCTCCTCCTCCTCCTCCTCCTCCTCCTCTTCTTCTTCTTCTTCTTCTTCTTCTTCCTTCTTCTTCTTGAGGAGGAAGAGGGGGAAGAGATGAGAGGGAAGAAGAAGGGAAAAAAGGAAAAAAAGATAAAAATATGTGTGGCCTGTTATAGTAACTGGAGGTTTCTGCCCTGTCTGGCTGTCAGTCCAGACCCACAGACATGCAGCCTGTACCTGTCTGCAGCTGCTTTTTTGGACCAGCAATCCCAAAGTCCCAAAGAAACACCAGATGCTTATATTAATTTTATCCTGCTTGCCTTACATTTCAGGCTTATTACTAGCTAGCTCTTTCATCTTAATTTAACCCATTTCTATTAATCTGTTTTGCCAAATGGCCTGTAGCTCACCTATGTTACCTTACATGTTTCTTCTTGGGCATCTGGATAGCCTCTCTTAACTCTGCCCTCCTCCTTCTACCTATGCTCCAATTTCTCAGCTTACTTATATGGTGCCTGCATAGGCCAAAATAGTCCCTTCATTTAAAAAATGATATTCACAGCATACAGAAAGACATTCCCACATCACATGGCAATGTGCATGCACACATATATCACATATATCATGTGAAATAAGTTCTAGTTTGTTTATATTTTACTTTCCCTAATATATTTCTAAGTATTTCTATACTTATATATACTATATATAGAAATATATTTTTATATATTTCTAAGTGTTAATAATAACACTTTATTATTTGGAATTTATTTATTATTGGGCTTTGGAAAAAGCTCAGTAAATAAAGTGCTTACTACCCAAGCATGAGAACCTGAGTTCAGATACAAACTCATGTAAAGTCTCAGTGATGTACATCTATAACCTCAGAGCTGGGCAGGAGACACAAAGTTCTGTGGGGGCTTCTCAGCAGCCAATTTTTCCATCTGGTAAACCCAGGCCAGTAAGCGGCCCTCTGCCAAAACCTGAGGTAGAAATCAGTAGAAGATACCTGATGTTGATTTCTGTTCACCACATATGTACATATATGTGTGCACATGTGTATACACTACATGTACACACAATGCACATGCATAAGCTAATAGGTTTTCAATCATTTAATCAAAAATATAAAAGCTACAGAGAACAATTGGAATTTCTCTATTAGTTATTAGAGGCTTCTTATGCAGTTTCAGGAGGCCCCATTGTTTCTACACTCAAACTATTGTGCAGAGAGCCAAGGACACTCTGAATTCTGTGAACATGTTTGTGTGTTTATTTGAATATGTCCATGTGTATGTGTGTGTGCATATGTGTGCATATATTTTAGATTATAATTACAACATTTCTCCCTTTCCTTTTGTTCTTCTGTACCTTCTGTTATACATCTCTTAATCTTTTTCACATTTGTGGCCAGCTTTTAACATGGACCTCAGAGATTAAATTTAGCTTTTCATGCTGGCAAAGCAGCTATTTTACTGACTTGTCTTTCTCTAGGCCAGTTGCCTGTTAAAGCAAAGCAACATTGGTCAGATTGAGCTTACACAAATGAGATCATAATATTTGTCCAAGACAGCTTCATTAGTTGTACTAAGTCACCTGGGAGCCAATGCAGACAGCGTTGATACCAATATATATATATTGGTATATATATATATATATATATATATATATATAAACAGAAATAATGCATTAGTGAAACCCAATAAATTTGAGTTGAGGCAAAGTCTCATGTAACCCAGGTTGGTCTCAAACTAGCTAAGTAGCCTCCTGTCTTTGCCACTAGAGTGCTGGAATTATAGGCATATATCACCAAGCTTGGCTGTATGTGACATTGGAGGTTTGTTAGGCAAACATTCTACAAACTGAGTTACAACCTCAACTATCTTAAAACAAACAAATCCTTAATGATGAAGAATCACTCATGCTTATGTTTTAAAAGCTATTTGTTGGCAATTGCAGAAGATGACTCAGAGGTCACACCGCCTGTTAGTTAAGTGACCTATTTTAGCCCACATAGGTCCTTACTGATAATGGTAAAATGAGCTGGGATATCCTGACTCCTGGTTTGTCTTTTTCTTCCCTCAAAGTACACCAGTGCCTATTGTGTATGCGACTTCCATGGAAGGCATTTTCAGTCTTCTCTGTGGCATTAAGAAGCACTGAGATGCAGAGGCCTCCAGCTGCTTCTCCTGGTTCTTTTATGGCTTCCCTTTATTTTCCAACAGTCTGCTAATCTCCACAGGGGAATGTTTGAAGTCAGGCTAGATTTCCTCTGAGATTATAAAACCCAGATCTTTTCAAAAAAGTGATTTCTTAAAAGTCATGTAAGTTATCCCGCTAGGTAAGTACTGGTGATGAGGACTCTGTTCACCCAGTGGATCAAGCCTTTTTCTGTGTTGGTTTCAGTCTGTGTTGTTTCATACTTTGGCAGTATCTTTTCTCAGATTCTAGCTTTTGCTTCCTTCTCATCCTAGGCTAGCAGGCAGAGAAGGGAGAATGGCATGGGGTACTTTTATAGCTTGAAATGGTTCTTGTTATTTTCTTTTTGGAGTTTAAGTAGTTTGAGGTCTGTAGAGATGCATATAAGACATTTACACAGACTTAGAGGAATCTTGAAATTCAACAAAAGTAATACATTGTCGTTTCCAGATTTCAATGTTCCACCAAGAAAACATATTTCATATTCACTTATATTATTCTTCATTTTAAAATTATGTTGTTTGCAATGACTAATTCAGATTTTCTACTAATAATATCTAAGTTCTGGTCAACTTGGACCTGTATTAGTGCATAGTGAGAAATTCAAATGTTGATTGAACAGGTAGGTAATACTTAATAAGAAGAAAATGAGAACCAGCAAGAAGGTTCAATGATGCTTGCTGCTAACTAGGACAACCTGAGTCCCATCCCTAGAAACCACAGAATAGAAGGATAGAGCTGACTTCTTCAAGTTATCCTATGACCTAAATGAGTAAGTTCAAAAGAATAAGAAAAAAAAGACACTGCCTCTCATTGGGTAATAGTAGAGACAGCATGCTTCCTTGTCTTTCATTGCTTTCCAATTATCCATTTTGTTTTCCCTTTCTAATTCTCTAAGGAGCACATCTTAACATGCAGGATAGATATCATCTAAGGGTGGAAGGAAGGAAAAAGATAATCCCAGCAAATGGACCTAAAAACAAGCTGGTGTAGCCATTTTAATAGATAAAATAGACTACAAATAAAATCAGTCAGAAGATATAGGGAAGGACACAACATACTCTTCAAAGGAAAAACCCACTAAGAACATACTGCATTTCTTTATATCTATGTACCAAACATAAGATATTGACTCTCCTTCCTGCAGATCCAGATTTAGAATTCTGAACTCTTTCTCCAGCACCTTATCTGCCTGCAGGTTACCAGGTTTCCTGCTATGTTAATAATGGACTTAAACTTTGAAACTCTGCTTCCTCAGACACCAAACTCTGGAGTGCCCCAGCAGAAAAGCCCCAGCTGCAGGCAAGAATGCAGGACACCTGCATGCAAGCCTGAAACCATTCCCCAAAGCTACCCATCCACTCAATCTCAGCTGCTATTTGAGACACAGCCACTGGAGAAGACTTTAGTTACCCTCTTCCCAACTGGTCATCCAGGACAGCTAGGGCAGCTCCCAGGTCTGAGCAACAGGGCACACTACATGCCCCCCATGCCAATTACAGCTGCAGCTGCAAGCAAGCAAGCAGGACCTCTGCATTTGTAAGCTTGATTAACCCTAACTCTCATGGCAACATTTATGTTCCCATTACAAGGGTACCCACATATGTAAAAGAAATAGAACTAAAGCTTAAACCTCATATCAAACCCCACACACTAACAGTGGGATATTTTAATACATCACTCTCATCAATGCATAGGTCTACCAGATAGAAACTTAACAGAGAAATAATGGAACTAACACATATTATGACTCAAGTACACTTAACAGTTACGTAGAGAACATTCCACCAAAGCACCATTCTCAACAGAAAAGTCTCAAATGGCAAAATTACACTTAAAGAATTACTCAATATCCTTAGACATCAGAGAAATGCAAATCAAGACAACTCTGAGATATCATCTTACATCTGTCAGCATGGCTAAGATCAAAAACACAGATGACATCCTATGCTGGAAAGGATGTGGAGCAAGGGGACCACTCCATTGCTGGTGGGATTGTAAACTTGTACAGACACTTTGGAAATCAGTATGGCAGTTCTACAGAAAACTGGCAATCAATCTATTCAATGATTCAGAAATACCACTATCGGACATATACCCAAAGGATGTACATTCTCACCCCAAGAGCATTAGCTCAACTATGCTTATAGCAGCATTATTCATAACAACCTAGATGCCCTTCAACTGAAGAATGGGTTTAAAAATGTGACATATTTACATAGTATAGTACTGCTCAGCAGAAAAAAAGACATCCCGAAATTACAGGCAAATGGATGGATCTGGAGAGTCTTATCTTGAGTGAGCTAAAACAAACCAAAAAAAAAAAAAAAAATAGACATGATATGTATTCACTCATAAGTGGATTTTAGACATAAAGCAAAGGATAACAAGGCTACAATCCACAACCTCAAAACACCTAGGTAATAGAAGGAATTTGAGAGAAAAATCCGTGAATCCCCCTGGGAAGGTAGAATAGAGAAGATCTTCTAAGTAAATTGGGAACATGTGGGGGGAGGGAGCAAAGGGAGGTGGGAAGAGATCATGAGAGAATAGAATCATTGAGTGGGGGAGGCAACAGAGAGGGAGAACAAAGGAATCAATATTTTAATAGAGGGAACCATTAAAGTGTTAGAGAAAAACCTGGTGTTAAAAAAATACATAAGAACACACAAGCTGACCCAGGCTAGGAATTCAAGCAATAGTAGAGAGGGTGCCTCAATAAGACTTCCCCTATAATTAAATAAATGACCACCCTAATTGCCAATACAGAAACTTCATCTAGCAACTGATGGAGACAGAAGCAGAGATCCATATCTAAGCACCAGGCCAAGCTCCCAGTTCAGCTGAAAAGAGAGAAGAGAGATTATATGAGCAAAAGGGATTAAAATCATGAGGAGAAAACTCACAGAGATGGCTGACCTGAGCAATTGGGAGCTCACTGATAACTGAGGAACCTTCATGGAAAGGAACTTAACCCTCTAAATGTAGATGAAAGTTGAATGGCATGGGCAGTTTGTGGAGCCTCTGGCAGTAGGACCAGAGTTTCTTTCTAGTCTATGAACTGGCTTCTCAGAGCCCATTCCCTCTGAAGGAACACCATACTCAGCCTTGATACTGGGGGCATGGAGGGACTTGGTCCTGCCTCAACTGGATGTGCCAAATCAAACTGACTCACCTTGGGAGTCCTTGCTCTCCCTGGGGAATGGATGGGGGGATGGGGTGAGGGGAGACTGAAGGAGGACTGGGAGGAGGAGAGGGTGGGGGAGCAGTGGTATGGATAGAAAAAACTTTTAAAATAAAATAAAGAAAGGAAGGAAGGAAGGAAGAAAAAAATAAGATACCAAGTTCATTAAGGTAACATGGCTACAGCTTAAGTCACATGTTGAGCTTCACAAAGTGATAGTGAGAGACTTCAATACTGGACTCTTACCACTAGGAAGGTCATCCAGATTAAAATTAAACAGAGAAATGCTAGTGTTAGCTGAAACCTGGTTCAAGACAAAAGTTGTGAAAGAAATTAAAGACTTTCTAGAACTGAATAAAATTCAGTACACACAAATTTATGGGACACAATGAAAGTGATCATTAGAGGTAAGTTCATAGCACTAAGTGACTATGTAGCAAATCATACTAATAACTTAATAGCATACCTGAAATCTAGAACAAAAAGAAGTCACACTTAAAAGGAGTAGGTGGCAAGAAACACAGGCATAAAATAAATAAAACAGAAATAAACAATCAAAGTAATACAAGAAATGCATGAAACAGAGTTGTTCTTCAAGAAAATCACTAAGATTGATTAACCCTTACATAAATTAACTAAAAGGCAGAAAAAAGATCCAAATTAACAAAATTAAAGATGAAAAGAGACATAGCAACAGACATTGAAAAGATCCAGAAAATCTTAAGAACATATTTGAAAACTTATATCTCACAAAGTTAAAAAAATAAAAAGAAATACATAATTTTCTTGATAGAAGCCATTTGCCAGAGTAAAATAAAGATTAGATAAGCAATTTAGAACCATAATCCCTAGAAGAATAGAAACTATAACAGTCTCACAAACAAACAAACAAAAAGGCCCAGGGTCAGATAGTTTTAATGAAGAATTCTCTTAGATTTTAAAAGAAGAGTTAAGCCTAATACCCCTCAAATTATTTCACAAAAGTTAGCAGAAGAGACATTTCCCATTTCATTTTACAAGGCCATAGTTACCTTCATACCCCAAATGTACCAAGAACCACTAAAGAAAGATAATTATAGACCAATTTCCCTTATAAACATAGTTACAAAATTTCTCAATAAAATACTTTAAAACAAAGTACATGAACACACTAAAATGATCATCTACCTTGATCATATAGGCTTCATCCTGGAAATTCAGGGATGGTTCCACAAATGTAAATCAACAAAGGTAATCCAGTATATAAACAAACTTGAAAATAAACCATATGATTATCTCATTAGATGCAGAAAAGACCTTTCAAAAAATTCAACATTTTTTTTAATGATAAAAGTTCTGAAAAGATTAGAGATGCACGTGTCATATCTCAACCTAATAAAGGCATTATACAGCAAGTTTGTGGCAAACATCAACTTAAATGGAGAGAAACTTAAGGCACTCCAACTAAAATCAGGAACAAGGCAAGGTTGTCTACTTTCTCTGTATCTCTTGAACAAAGAAATATAAGTCTTAATTAAAGCAATAATTCAAATAAAGAAGTAAGAGAATACAAAGAAGAAAGAAACTGAAGTATCTTTATTTACAGATATATGATAGTATAAATAGGTAACCCTAACAAATTCACGAAGAAAGTTACACAGTTAATAGTTTCAGCAAAGTAGGTGGATGCAAAACTAACTCATAAGAATGAATAGCCCTTGTATATACAAGTGACAAATGATTTGAGAAAGAAACCAAGTAAACAACATTTTCATAATAACTTCAAATAATATAAAATATCTTGGGATAACTCTAACAAACCATATGAGAGACTTGTACATGAAAAGCTTTATGACACTGAAAAAATATTTTGAACAAGATATAAGAAGACAGAAAGATCTCCCATGCTCAAGGATCAATATGATTAATATAGTAAAAATGGCCATTCCATGAAAAGAAATCTACAGATAGATTCAATGCACTCCTCATCAATATTCCAACACAGATCTTCACAGATCTTGAAAAGACAATTTTCAGCTTCATATGGAAGTACAAACAAAAAACATAATAGATAAAAACAATCCCAGATACTAAAAGAATTCTTGTATGTTTTGCCATCCTAGATTTCAAGTTGTACTACAGAGCTATAATAACAACAATAACAGCCTGGTTCAATGAAATCAAATTGGAGATTCAGGCATAAATCCACACACCTATGGACATCAGACTTTTACTAAAGAAACCTAAAATACGTACTGGAAAGCATCAAAATGTTCAACAAATGCTGCTCTTCAAACTACTTAGAAGAATACAAATAGATCCATACTTATCACCCAACACAAAACTCAACTTCAAGTGAATCAAAGATGTCAATAGAACCAGCGAATCTGGTAGAAGAGAAAGTGGGGAATAGTATTGATCTCATTGGCACAGGAAAACACTTTCTGAACAGAATCCCAGTAACACAGGCACTGAGAAAAATTAATAAATGGGTCCTGATGAAACTGAAAAGCTTCTGTATGGCAAAGGACACCCTCACTCAGACAAAGTGTCAGCCTTCAATTTGGGAAGCTGTTTTTACCAACTATACACCTATTAGAGGGCTAATACTCAAATATACAAAGAACTAAAATATATAGACATTAAGAAGACAAATAACGTGGTTAAAAATGGGGTAAAGATCTAAACAGAATTCTAAAAAAAGAAACTAAAATGGTTGAGAAAACTTAAATTTTCAGCGTCTTTAATAATTAGAGAACTGTACATCAACACTGCTTTGAGATTTTATCTTACACTAATCATGCTGGCTAGGATCGATTGAAAGAAATGACTGCTCATGCTGGCATGTATATTGAGTAAAGGAAACACTCTTTGCTTATAGGAGTGCAAACTTGTACAGCTCCAGTGGAAAGCAGTGTGACAGTTCCTCAGAAGTATGGGAATCAATCTACCTCAATATTCAGCTGTACTAATCTTGAGCAGATTTCCAAAGGAAATTTCATCATATCGCAGGGACAGCTGCTTAACCATGTTTATCTCTATTCAATTTATAATAGCCAAAAAATTGGAAACAACTTAGATGCTTACTAATGGATTAATAGATAAAGACAATGTGGCACATTTGCAGAATAAGATGTTAGAAAGTCATCAAAGAAATTAATAGTGAAAATTACTGGTTAGTGGAGATAAGTGGATAGAACTAGTAAAAATCACCCAGTGTGAGATAACTCATATTCCAAAAGAATGATGTGGTATATATTCACTTATATGTGAATGTTAGTTATTCAGTCATTTATAAGTAAGCTACAATCCACAGAACTACAGAAATTAGTTAGGTAAGGAACTGGTGAGAAGAGTGGATATCCCTTGAAAAGAAAATAGAATAGATAGTTATAAATGTACAAAGTAGAGGAATGGAATAGTCAGAGCAAATAGGAAAAGGATGAGGGCATTGATGGAGTGAATATGAGAGTACAGCTAAAACTGAGTTTCATTTGAAGGGTAGTATAGAAATTTATATTGTAGAAGCTTACACACACATACATACATACATATATTCATACATACATACATACATACACACACACACACACACAAAGATTGTGATCTAAGTAAAATCATAAAATAACAGGGAAGAAAGAACCCCCCCAACTGGACATATTTCTTATTAAATAAAATGTCTTATACTGACATTGGGTTACATCTAATCAAGTTCTTAGTCAAATAAATCCCATGGAAACCCAAACAGCCTAGGCTGTTGGCAAGGCTATTGGTGGTTCTTCCCAAACTGATAGTAAGGCCACATAACTGAAGACAACAACCCACTTAACTCATTGAACATGGCGAAGTTGAGCTGGTGCCTACATTGATACTTCATCTCTATGTACTAGTTTTTGGTACAGGAAGGTACTCTGCACCTTACCCAAGGAGAGACATAAACTTTAAACCAGCCATATACCATTTGATCTACAGTGGTTTTCTGCCTTGCTAATGAAATGGTAGCATAATGTTTATAGGAGTAACCAACCAATATCTGATTTGACTTAAAGCCAACTTTATGAAATGAAACACATACTCAGTGTTGCTTGAATGGTCAAGAACTCAAGACTAGATAGAACAGAAACATAGGGAAAAGCCAAGTACTACTGTTCTGATAAAGAAATGTAGTAAGAAAATGACCTGCTATACTCACAGATCCTTTCCATGTTTACTCATCATTAGAGAAATTTCCTTCTCCAGCAGTATGGGAGAAATACAGAGATCCACAGCAGACAATATGCAGAGAGTAAGAGATTTTGGACCACTCAGCTCTAAAAAGGATGTTTTTATCAGATCCTTTCCCTCAGGACTTAGGAAACACATCAGAAGAGATGGAGAACACAACATGGCTGGCACAAGTATGAATCCTGTCCTGAAAGGGTGTGCATCATATGGGGTCTGAGAGCTGGGAAGAGAAGTAGAACATTCCTTCATCTCTAACCCAGAAGCTATATCCAGGGAATAGTTAATTGTAAATGAATAACTAGTTTTCCCAAGTGAGTTTGGGAAAGATGCCAAGCAGTAGAGGAGCAATAGAAAATGAACTCAGAGACATCTTTGGAAATTTTTTGTCTCATAATGTTAACTCAGGGATTTCTTTTAGCACGTTAGAAGTCCTTTGTATATATACTATAGCTTCCAGATTTGTGTTCTTACGGGTTTCTTGTGTTCACAACTGTGTATTGCTACATCCACATGTATTTCTTGTGCTTTTACTTTGAATCTTTTTTGGGGGGGATTATTATTTTGTATTTTCACAATTTGTTGCTTTTGTTTTCTTATTTTATTTTATTGTTATTCCTTAGATGTATATTTGTTTTCTAACAAGAGACAGAAAGTTGCAGAGACTGGTGTGTGGAGAGATGGGGGAGGAATTGGCAGGACTAAGAGAAAGAAAAACCATAATTAGTATATTGTACTAAAAAACCCTCCCATTTGCAATAAAAACCTTCAAATATCTACATCTACTGCAGAACAATTTTAATTTGACTGGTTTGTTTATAGTTTGATATCTAAAAACTCAAAATTATATTTCTTAATATGCCAGGATGTACTTATATTTAGTATAATGCTTAATGAAGTTATAAATATGTCCTCAAATATTTCTCAGTTATTTATTGAGAAAACACCACTATTTTTTGTTCCATGCAATCATAGTGAATCTAGAATAAAATGTCACCTCAAAGATTTTTACTTCTAGATAATTTTAATCATGGATAATTCTCAACATTCCTCTCTACATGGAGCTGGATGTAGAATGTCCAGTGAACATGGTGCCCATCTATGTATTATTTCCCTAACTGCAATGTGATATAATGATGACATTGCCCTTTGTTGAACAGAGAGAAGTTGTTGGTGGCATGCTTCTCAGACTGACTATTCTGAGTTACATAAATCACCCAGAGAAAGGTTCATGTGAATAGTGCAGTATCCTGAGCTCATAAGATATATTCATGTGGTTTGTAACTTTTATTTTGAGATATTGTGTTAGAATCTAACTTTCAGAGTGGAATTTCCTTGAGATTTCTAAAATCTTTCTCTGCTAATGTTAGATAAAGAAGAAGGAGTGCAGGTAGGTTGGTTCACAAGATGTTCTTATGAAACTTGGTCACTCATTGGTGTCTATCAGGGCTGAAGGGTGTTTGTTCCTATCTTTTCTGAAGAAGGTAATATAATGATAGCCAAGAAGCACTAGAGACCACCTAAAAATGGCAAGGGATACTGATGTTAATAATAACAGTTATCTTTTAAAAGGCAAATAGAATCATATATATGTATGTGTGATTACATATTTATTAACACATATTAAATATTAAATGTATATTAAATATATTAACATATATGTTAACACATATTTTTACATATACACATATATACTTTACTTTTTGGTGCTTGTGAATAATTTAAAATCTTAAAAGCTTAAAGCAGACTGTGGCCCAAGCCATTACAATACAACTTTTATGAATCTTTTATCTGCAAAAAGAATGATTGACATTATCTTTAAGAAGCCACATCCTGGTAAGACAAAAACTATTTTCTTACTGAATGTATCTGAATTTTCTGTCTAGGGCTCACCATATGGAGGGCATTAGATAATGTTTGCATGTATCTCTATTTCTTTTGACAGAAGCTGAATATTGGCCTTGGAGAGTGCTGACAAATCTGGTGTCATCTGTTTATAGCATTCTTCTGCTGGAACCCTTGGACTTCAGCTGTTTGCTTCTGTAATGAGCTGCAGGTGTTGAGAGGGAATGGGCATGCCTCTTCTTAATTGCTTGATACATAGTGAATCTGCTGAAGGGGCACGAGTGCCAGAAAGATGTGCCTTAAGCATCTAGCAACTTGCAATTTTCTCACCCATGAATTGAAGCCAGATTCTTATGCTAAGATGTTTGCAAGAGACTGGGGAGATGAGACAGTGATTAAAGCACTCACTATTCAAGCATGAAGAACAGAGTTCTGATCCCTACCACCTACATAAATGCCAAGCCGGTATGATGGCCAGCTTGTGATTCCAGACTTGGAAGGCAGAGATTAAGACAAAAACATTCCAGGACAAGCTAGCTAGAAAGACTAGCCATATTAGCAATCTTTGATCTCATTGAGAGACCCCACCTCAGTCAATAAAGTGAAAAAGTAATCAAGGGTAATTTCTGATATTAATCATTGTCTTCTACATGCATAAATGCATGGAAACACATATTAATACACAGGTGCAATCACTCATGTATGCACACACATATATACACACATGGAAATAGGGAGATTACAAGATACAAAGAATAAGGATTCCTGATTTATATAGACAGTTAAAAGACTATTATTTGCTGGGGATGGAGTCAGTGAAACAAGAGAGTTCAAAGAAAAATGACCTTGTTTAAAAGGGTCCTAGGTTAGAGTTTTAGTGTATCCTCCGTAGCTGAATACAAACTGCCAGACTTCTCTGTCCAAACTTAAATATCTAACTTTTCAGATGCTTTGCTATTTACTATGGACATATGATCATTGTCTAAGTGTAGTAGCACAAATTTGGGTTGTAAGGAAAGAAGGCTTTGAGCCAAATATTGGGGGAAGGCTGAAATATCAGAAAGAGGAAGCGCCATAGTCAAATTTTACTTAGTTGTCCTGTAACTTCTTCAGCCTTATTCTTGGTCATTTTTGCTGGTCCCTTCTGCCAGTCACTTCTGTTTTTGTCGGGTTTTAGCCCTTATATACCCTATCTCATCCAGGTTAGGATTAAAGGCGTGTAGCCTTGAACTCACAGAAACAGAAGTTCTGTCTCTGGAGTTATGAAATTAAGGGTGTTGGTCACTACTCCCGGCTTTCCCTGTGCTGGGATTATAGGTGTGTGTGATTGACTCAGCTGTTTATCCTTGTATTCAAGGATCAGGGATTTCTTGAGTTCTCCAGAGATGGAGACAGGAAGTTCAGAGTTTAAAGCCAATCTCTGCCCCATAGTTGCTTTGAGACCAACCTGGAAAATTTCTAAAAATTAAAGTTAGGGAGATGGCTCTATTGGTAAAATGCATGTTGTGCGAGCATGAGATCCTAAGTTTGATCCTTAGAACCCGTATACGGGATGCTGTAGTACATACTTCTAATCCTTGACCTGCGAAGGTAGGGATCATGAACCTCTGAAGCCTGCTGACCAGCCAGCTAAGACTTCTTAACAAGTTCCAGACCAGTGTGAGACCCTATCTCAAAACATAAACATAATACATCTGAGGATGACCTTTGGCCTCCATATGCATGAACACGCACGTGGATATACATTTACAATTGTGTACACCCCCAACACATACATATACTTAAAACCAGATATAAAACAAAACAAAAATAAAATCCATTTCGACATAGAGTACAAGTCAATGTTTCTTCAATATGGGTACTAGATCACCAGCTTCCTGCTATCAGAGACCTTTCAAGTAAAACACAGATTCACCTTCACATAGAGCTGGAGGAGAAAACAAACTCAGACAGCTGGATCAACAAGTTCTCCTCATAGTTATGATGCATGCTAACATCTGAAAATTCTGATAGATTATATAGCTCTTAAAAAAAGAATACTAAAATGGTTGGTACCAAAGATGGCTTGGTGTCCTTGCAGAGGACTCTAGTTCTTAGCACCCATATCAGGCAGCTCACAACCATCATCAGTGAATCTGATGACTTCTTCTGTCCTCTGTAGGTACCTGAGCTCATGTACACACACAAATATTAAATAAAATTATTTTTTTTTTAAAAAAACTGACTGTAAAAATGAATGAAAGGATCCAGAATATAAAATGTTAAGAAAAAACTGTGGGTCAGAAGTCAGCATGGAGGCTCCAGTAGTAGGAAATGAAGAGCTGATGAGCAGAAGAGACTAGATAACACTCACCTCAAAGAGCACAGTGAGATTTTGGGAAGTGGGATGAGTGTTCTTTGTAGGAAATGGTGTAATGATGAACACCAGCCCTATTTTGGCTCCTCAGGGAAGTTTATCTGCTTCCTTCTTATCTCATTACTATCATATCCACTGAGGTCTTTGGAAACATTTCTCCTCCCTCTGAATAAAGGACACTTGCATTTCATTTGAAAAATTGAGACTGGCTTTCATGTATCTGAGGCATCTTAATCTGTGATCTATTGCTGTGAAGAGACACATGACAACTCTTAAAAAGGAGAACATTTAAATGGGGCTGGCTTACAGTTTCAAAGATTTGGTCTGTTATCATCATGGTAGGAAGAATGGAGATCCATAGGTAGACATGGTATTGGAGATGTAGCTGAGACTTCTACATCTGGATCCACAGGCAGCAGCAAGAAAGAGAAAGGGGAGAGAGAAAGAGAAAGAGAGAGAGAGAGAGAGAGAGAGAGAGAGAGAGAGAGAGAGAGAGAGAGAGAGAGAGAGAGAGAA